>JAWNNK010000758.1:0-89044 GCA_035045065.1 Hirtodrosophila trivittata | reverse complement strand
CATAATGAATTTCTGCTTCATTCGGCGCTGTACCAAACTCATTTTGAATAACACTTGCAAAACCCAACCATGTGTTGTGGAGAATCGGCGAAGAGTCAATCCACATCTTCGCTGCTCCTTTAAGTCGAGTATTAATCGCAAGCAATAAAAACTTCTCGTCCCATTGATAGGCTTCAACGACTTTATTGACCCGATCTACAAACTGATGAACCTAAATAGCAATTTCATCATTTGGATTAAAATCTGGTAACGTATTGGCGATTTCAGTCACCGACGCTTGTCGTGTCTGTGCGTTTTGATTTATAACCGGTACTGCTGCACTGTCGCTGTTAGTTAAATTGTCATTTGTGCCTGGTTGTGTCAATACTGTCGCTTTGTGCACAAATTAGCTGTTCCATCATTTCACGCAACTGCCTCATTTCGTACTGAAGTTGCCAAATAGCTGCTCATTCTACCGCGTTGTTATGTTCCGATTCTTGCGGCATTTCTACTTCCTTAGATTCCTCAAATTCCATTAGCCGGCGAATCAATTCATTTCTTGCACCAACTGTAGATAATTCCCATTCTCTCAGAAGGAACTTTAACCCTTTATATGGCATAAACTCCGATTTTGATGCGGTTTTTGTTATTAGATAGATACGTGAAAATAAAAAATACACTTTTTGTTCGTTTTTCCAATTTTTGATTTTTATTAAGGATAAAGGATATGTTGCATAAATACATCAAATATGCTTGGGTTAAAAATTAAACTTTATATATACCAAAAATTCATTTAACATAAATTAATTTATTTGTAATGTTTTAAGTGCATTTAACAAAATATTTGAATTCATAATATATTTAGTAGTTTAAGTACTCAGTTTACCTCGATATAACTTCAATTTTATTATAATATTTGCTATGAAGCGCTCAAATTACCGATTAATTTAAGTGAAAATTTTTGAAACAATTATTTCTTTTATTGAAGCATAAAGCTACTCCACATTTGTTGCACATGACTTAAAAATATCCTGCACAGTTTGGATTCTTGCACCTTATTCTTTTGTCTGCCCAAAGTGGCCAATGTCCAACCTGATCCTGTCGTACCATTTGATTTGGTACGCGCTGAGTTGGACCTCTCTGCTTCTTAAGCTGCAATTCATTTTCAATGGCAAAGCTTCGTTTACCCAACTATGATGTAGTGTCAGCTTTTGTTAGCACTTCTGCGATATCAAGCCGAAAGTCTGATGAAGTTAAAACTTTTCCAGGATATCCATTTGCCTTCAGAACACGTTTATACAACAGCCATGCGTTGCTGATTGTCAAGTCCAGTAAATGATAAAAGATTCTGACTTGCCAACGTCTGCTTCTCAATAAAATTTTATATCTTCCGATTATACTGTCGATCAGATCAACGCCTCCCATATAGCTGTTGTATTTTGCGCTACTGCGAATGGACGGTCAATTTGAATATATTCCTTTTTGGCCTTGTTAAATCGGCGCGCAGTGTCTGTGGGAACTATTCCAGCGTAGTTCGATGCCAATGAGACTATTTTATTATCTACCCATGAGGTACAAGAAATGTCTACTCCACCAAAATCAGCGACATACTCCACAGACGTGCCGCGAGGATTTTTCTTCAGGTGAATATTCTCCATGGACTTAAAATTAGGGATTCTGTTCTTTCGAATTGTACCCAGCGCTAAGATTCCGCTTTCCGCCAAATACTTAAAAAGAGGTAATGAATTGAAATAATTGTCAAAATAAAGGCGAAAATTCTGATCTCACAACACAGTTGGATGCTGCTCCTACATCTGGCTCGTTAGGCAGTACTACGTTTTCATTGCCAGAATCAATCTCGAATTTGTAGCAGAAGCCCGAATTACCGCTTAAAACATATATTTTATATCCCCATTTATGAGGCTTGTTAGGATTGTACCGTTTCATATGTGATCTAGCTTTTCTTGAACAAATCTGTTCGTCGATACACAAAAACTGTTCCTTAGGTACTTTAACAAAATTATTATTCATTTCCTGAATAAGTGGTCGTATTTTGAAAAGCCGATCGTGACGGGGATCAGTAAAAGGCAGATTATTATCATTGTTATTGAAATGTGACGTCTGATTGTTTCAAATGTTTTTTGCGACATAATGTTTTGAATGGTCGGTATTCCAATACTTGCAGACCAGTACAGGGCACATTTTGGAAGACGTGATATGGACATATAGAATACCATTCCAACAAACTGTTGAATATCCAAAGGAGTAAAATTAATATTTGCGTTTGGGTCTTTTTGATGAATGTAAAGGTTAGTTTCATTCGAAATATTCTCAAAAATTTTTTTGGAAATAGATACGAAAAAAATTGTATAGGCTGCGACAGCTCCATTAGTTCTGGAGGCAATGCTGTGCTCGTGAGCAGCTGAAGTTGGTTCTCATTCAAAATCAAACTGCGTTGTCTTCATAGCAAATTCCTTCTTAGGTCGTTTTTGCTAGAAGAGGTGCTATATACCGTGCCCGTTACATTCGTGTCAGAAGTCGCAACATCGTTGACATCCTTGCTTGAAACATTCAAGTCGCTAGGGCGTTCAACTTGATTTTCTTCCTTATCTGGATAATATTCGCTTTCGTCATCAGCAGAAAAGTCGAGATCATCCTCGCTATCCACACTGTTAAAAAAGCTTTCTATTTGCGAAGGTGTTAAACCTTTTCCTGACATTTTTCCTATGTAATTCAATAGTAAATACCATTTGATAAAAAACATAATTGTGGTCCCAATAGATGAACATATAACACAGACGACAAAGGCAACAAATACTAAATAATTATATATAAAAACACTTAGCACATAACATTATAATAAACACAAACACATGTATGTTGCATATATACATCAAAACAGAGGCTGCACAAATCAAGTCAGCAAAGCTGTTTGATGTATATCTGCAACACAACGATACTCACTTTTTTTACGTAACACACAATAAGAAACATAATAGCTCAACTGCACATGCATTATTAATATAATTACCTTTTCAATTTTGCAGTTTTGTTTAAACAAATAACTTGTAGTTTAAGAAATATTTGTAATACAAAGTTTGGGACGGAGGTCACGTGCGTATTTCACAAAACTGGCGGGAAAAGTAAACATATGTTGTGAAAACACATAGTAGAGTGTAACCATATCATACACCTAAAAAAAAAGGCTTGTTGCAGCATTACATCAAATTAACAGATGTCACTTTCTTGATATACATTAAGAAATAGTTGAATTCAAACGGTATGTTGCAGATATGCATCACGGCCATATAATGGGTTAAGTCTGGTATATTATGATGTACTAAAGTAGAATATATATTAGTGGTATCTGGTATAGATACATACATATAAATCGTGAGGTTAGCGCTATTACCTTCTAAATGTAACTTAGAAACAAGTAGTTGTCGTCGTTTCTCCGCCTCTTCGCAGAATTCTCTCAAATTTACTTAGTATGGAGTTTCACGGAAGTCTTCCAGCAGCTTGTAGTTTGGTGCCTGTGATTTGTATTCCGGAATCCGCTATAACTTCAATGTGGGCCAATCCTGGATGCTCGGCAAACCCAATGATCTGGTGACCAGTCCTTCGAGGTTTCTTTCTACTGCTCCGAGTAGAATGCACTGTTGTTGTACGTCTTCAGTCTGATAGAGGGATAGTATATAGTCGACTCTACTAACGAAGGTATATAGTGCTGACAGATCTCCAGTAAACACAGGTATGTGTTTCAGTTGTCTTCGAGCTTCCGCTAAGTTGTTGTCGTTTAGCGTTGTCAATCGGGGTGGGGCAACAATTGGTTGAGCCATTTTTTTATTTTTGTATTATTATTTTTGTTTAATGTTTTTTGTTTAATGAATCACTTTATTTAATTTTCCGTTTTGTTTACCAAATTTTAACTTATTTATTTGTCATTTGTTTCTTCAACTTTTGTAAGACAACCTCATTGGAGCAAATTAAACTAGAGGTATTATCACGAGATTTTTCACGGCTTATGAAGCTTTATTAATTTTCCACTCGCGGTTCTTTTCTCGGATATAATTATGTATCCTACAGGCTGCGCCATTTGTGTGAACTATAATTTGCGAATCGAACAAATTGCCCGTGCTGAACACTAAGGCCAACGCTAACACCTTTTTAATAAAAACTCGATCTAAAATTGTGTAAGCTATATTTTGTTTGAAGATTATCTTGTGTTTCACTTGAGAGTTAGCTTAAGACTGATTCAATGATGCTTAGAAGATTCTAAGCGTACCACGCTTGGTTAATTGCTTACAATATTATTGATGCTAAGTGCGAGCTCTTGGCGCATCGATCTATTGGTTATTATTTACAGTTTTGGCGCATCGAGGTATTTGTTATTGTTTACAGTATTGTTGAAGGTGACTGTGACGAGATTACGTCACTATATACATGTCAATCAGTTAAAAACTAAATTTAAATTCAACGCTCTTATTCAACCAGGAGCGCCATATTATTTATTAAATTAATTATAATTAATTGTCGGCTTAGCGGGAATTCTTTTATTGATTTTGTTTTTAAGTGTGTGCTCCTTCAGCTCGAATTTATATTCTGCTCAATCAATATTTGTTGTTGATGAGTCTCTTCCTCTGGACCTTTTCTGTTAAGTGCTAACTTATCAGTACTAAGAAACAGTGGGTCCTAGTAAGTCTAGTTGATATTATTTTTTTACGAATAACTGGCTAAGAATGCTCTATGCAGTAACTACTAAAACGGAACAAATATAGGCTTACGAGATTTTTATAATAATTCTTACGTCGTTCACTATTAAAAAATGAACACAAGAAGCACTTCATATAATACACTTGTTCAAACATTCATTGAACATGCATATGTACATTTGAAATTAATATATATGCCACATTCTTTTAAGTGGAAGTGCATTTCGTATTGAGTGAACACAACACACCATAATAAAATAGATAATTTATGGCCGCGTGTATGCGTGTCAAATAGTATGGTGTGATTCAAGTACGTGCACGAAATATGAACCGACCCTATCAGCAGATGCAACCCGTTGGTCGGGTCAAAGTAGAACGCCCAATGTTAGCTATATAAGAACTAGGATTTTAAGAATAAAACCAGTATTCTTCGAGTTGCTTCCGAGAGGAGTATACTTTCGAGTTGCTCACTGAACACATCGTTCAAGCAACACTAGACTTCTAACTCGGTGGAAAGTGGAACCTTTGACATTCGAAAATGGTGTATGTACACTACAGTATCTTATACAGCGCTACAAGGAATTTCATACTCAGATAAGGATTCCTCCTTGAAGTATTTTTTTTATTGTTATTTTTTAGTATTTATTTATTTAATGTCAACTTTAAACAGTCGACCACAAATTTGGTAGAAAAAGATAAAAGTAGAATTAACAAAAATTTCATTAAATAATATTGATATTATTTAACTTAATCATAAAAATTAAGAATTTAATATTTTAAATTTAAAATTAAAGCTTAAATCTGAGGTGTTCAAACGACGATGAATTTGGTAGTTATTGATAATATAGGGAAAGAAATTAGAAGGATTTTTCCAACTGTTAAAGCTTTTATAATATCATGACTTTATATTTACGCATTGCTAAGTCCTCCTATAAAAGTCTGGAGTAATGCACTTGTCGAAAAATGATTTAGTAATATTATCAATGATTGAAGTAACATTGTTAATGTAAGTATAACAGTACAGTGCGACCAGATCGTTTTTAAAATTAAAAAATTAAGTTTTACAAAATCTGTTTTACAAAAACAGCGTGTTTTAACAACCGAGTTAATTGAAAAAAATATTCTCACATGTAGGCAGTTTAAAAACTAAATCTAATGTCTTCAGGGAGAACTAAAGGATCCGATGCAAAAATAAGGTCAAGTTGACGACTATTACAGTTTCGAAGTGGAATGTTTTGAGAGAGAGAGAAATTTCTATGAGTGACTTTATAAATTCTTGAGAAGTGGATGGTATCAAAACACTTGGAAAATTAGATCATACCACATCTGGTTAATTAAACTCATAAAATAGTAAGTAAAGTGTTGACGATATGAAATAATAAGCTGAATATGCTCAAGATATTGGACAGTGGCGGAATATATGAGCAAGTTCTAAATAAAGAAAAAACTTTATTAAAACTTAATTTTAATAGCGATTAATTCAATTTTTAACAATGTGAATAAATAGGTTCTAATAAAAGATAAGAATCTACGGTAATAAGAACACCAGCATCTACATGCGAGAGACGGTCACATCAAGAAGTGTGTTTATTGCAAAACAAAGAAAAATAAGATATATCGGGCTTTAACCAGTTTTTAGTAAAGATAATTATGTTAGAAGTAAAAGAAAATACTATCTATATAATTTATTCAGCTTAGAGTTAAAACCTTTTATCTTTTGATAGGATAAAAGAAAAGTAAGTTTTTGCAAATTATGATGAAGATGATGAAGCGCTAGTAGAGTTTTGAGGCAATCGGAAGCCGAATTCTTCTATTTGACTCAAAGTCTTTTACAATTAAGTCTTTTGGCCAGAAGGTTTTGCAACAAATTTTGTTGAATGCTTCCACTGAAACACTAATTTTAATAAAGCTAATTTTCCTAGCATAACTAAATCTAACTCTATCAACAGATAAATCATATGTTTTCATCTTTGCTTGGATATATACCTTACCATTATCAACCAAGGTGTCAGGAACAAGCCGAGAGACGAAAATCAGAAATTTAATTGGGACGGCTAACAGGGGCTGAAAAGCCCTAATTAAATGCAATGGACTGGATACTCACAAACTATGGAGGGAACTAAGATCAGTATTGTTACCCGACGAATCAGTTGCAATCACATTCTTAGAGTTCCCATAGGAGCAGGCGAGTTGAAACTCATGAGCTGCTCGATATAATCAGTGCTGTTATTTAATGTATTAATATTAGGAGAGATCGTTCGTTTAACCATCAAATAAGTTCAGCCTTAGAGTCATACTGACATTAACAATTTTTAATGAAACAGACATATATGATTTAAAAAAAAACCTAATATGATCGAAGGTAGTGTAAAAGTATAATTGGTATTGTATTAAGTCAAGCTAGGCAAATAAGAAAAAAAGCGCGAAAGACTAAAACTGAGGGGAGACTGGCATGCAAAGGAAGCAGCTAGTGTTAGTGTGTTTAGATTTTGGCTAGTTAGGATTATCAGTTACAAAAATCAGTGCTAGTGTGCTAAGATGTAAGCATGTTAGAAAAGAGCGTGGGAAGAAAACTGCTAAAATTCAAGCAACCAAAACACACAATAAAAACAATTAACGAAGAACTCGAAATGGTGCACTGACGCTAAGCAGAATAAAAAACTTACAAGAACGTTAATAATATTGTATTAGTATAGGGAATTATTGTAATAGATAATTAAATACACAGCACTTGATAAAAGAATAATTAAAATAAAATATTGTATATAGCACATTAATTAGAAAATTGAATAAGAGTTTTTAAATAAAATCGAAACACAAATTAAATTAAAAAATCACAAAACACAAATATTACAACACAACCGTCTACGACAATACATTACTTAGACATGGAATCAAGCCTGGGATCTTGTTGCAATCCAACAATTTTATGATCCATTAACCATTAAAATATTTTTGTAGCATTTCTGGAGAGACAATTTGGATTGGGACGAGAGTACAAGGTCTGATATTCAACGTACTCATCAGATAAGGTTTCCTCGACTGGCTATTCTGCCAAAGGGAGTTGTTGAGATTAATGGAGTCTGTTACCGATTTGATTTTTGTCAATCAAAAATAATATAACCGCAGCGTAGACAATTTCCAACAGGGCTAGAGTTGCACCAATAAATAAACGTGAAATAACTGTAGACCAAGTTTAACTGTTTGTAAAGCACCAACCATAAAGCATGCACAATCGCTCAGCTCAAGCGGAGCTTTTACTCTCCGCCTTGTGCATACGAACCAGGGTTCATATAATTTATGTTCTCTAATTTGAATTATCTAACAGGCATAACTTTACAGATTTTGAAAGTTTCGACTGACTAACACCTAATTAGAGATCAATTTGATCACAGCACAGACGCCTGTGTTGATGATGTTCTAAGAGTTTGACCGTAGCGCTTCATCTTCTTATTCGCATTCGCGGTGTGCGATTTGATTCTCGCATCCCCTATTCATTTGTAAATTTCGCTTGTTTACTACTAATATTTTTGTTTGACTCGTTTTGAGTGAACTTAAGTTTTTTGTCTCTCCCTTTAAAACTTATTATACTAAAACAATTAAATTATATCTTGCTGGTATAAGTCCTGTTCACTCAAATTGACAGAATCCCCTCAGCCGCAATTTATTTATTTTTGGTTGTGCGATAATATCATGCACATGAGTGCGCCAGTTTATCTGAGCATGATTGTGGCAAAATCAATAAAAGGAACTCCGGCAATGTGAAACCTAAAGGCAGCCTTCGATTGGCCTGCTCATGTTAAATTATGCAGGCTGATTTCAGTAAGATGTACAATTCGGTACGAAATTGATTTATTAAATTGAGTAAAGTAGCGAAAGGCTTATCAAACGATTTTGACTGAAGTGTCGAATTGCTTAGTCAATTAAATTTTGAGTCTCATACTAATTGTCGTACAGAAATATACACCTTTAACTGTACCGCTTCCCTCTTCCTTTCCCCCCTTCCTTTATTCTACACCTAATATATCAAACGTATCCTCTATACTATCTCTATCTCCTGATCTCTATAATTTTCCCAATCTCTCTCTCTTCCTTTCATACTTACGCCTGTGGCGGCACCCACGGCTCCAATAGTTGATCCTCTAGCGATTACTGGTGCCGTAGCGCCACATGCCGTAAAAATAAGTAATCCCCTATCTCGGCGCCTTCCCCATTAGTCAACCTGTTATACGTCTTACTGCCTCTCGTAGGCAACTTTTGGATATAGACTATCTGATGACACAACTTGCAAATCTATAGTTTCATATAAAGCTAGCAGATCTTCTGCAAATGTACGAGTATCTGCTACAAAATTTAACTTCTTTACTCCTAGAGAAATCTTCTTCTCTAAAATAGGTGTTTCTGACTTCTTTATGTGATTCTAACTTCTGGCCTACTCATATGATTGTTCACGATATTAAGCCAGAAAAATTAACGCAGCCTCCACATGTATCACTTCCTACTGTAAGGTGATAATACAGATTATTCTATTCAAGCTTATATCTACAGAATTTGTAAACTCTTACACAGAGACGCTCTTTTTCTCTCTCTCCCCTATCGAGTGCATATCTCGTGATTTTATCAATAGCTGCTTGTGAAGAGTAAAGTTGCCAGACGCTTACATTTGGCTTTCCTCTTTTCGCAGCACTCTCCCTTACATGTTGTAGCTCTGTTTCGGTAAGTACGTCGGAATGCGCTTCTTGGAATAGGTTCACTAGCGTATTCTGCAATAAGTCGCGGGGCTCATTCCATATAATAGCTGGAAAGGAGAACATTTAGTTGTTTTGTTAACTATTGTGTTAATACTCCATTGTGTTGCCCTTATCTTTTCGTCCCAACGGTTTTCATTTTCAGTTATAGGCAATAGCATTGATAACACTATGCGATTAGCGCGCTGGACATGCCCGTTCGCTCTTGGTGTTCGTACTGCATTTAGTACATGCTTAACATGGTTTTTGCGACAGAACCTTCCAAAATCTTTTGAAGTAAATGCCGTACCACGATCAGAAATAATTCTTTTAGGCATTTCCATATAGCTGGTTACTTCTTGTAATGTGTCGATGACATGTTTGGTTTCTGTGCTTGGTAAATGCGTCGACAATCATAAATATATGCTAATTCTATTTGGAACTTTTCGGGGATGGTCCCAAGTGATCAATAAGAATCGTTGAAAAGGGGATTGGCTGGATATCATCATAATGATATTGACCCTCCTGGCGTCCAGCTGGTTGTTTGTTAAATGCGCAGCCAACACATGACTTTATATATCCTTTTATATTATTTCTCCAGCGTGGAAACCAGAATAAATGACCAATTCGGCCCAACGTCTTCTCTACGCTCATGTGCCCTGCTTTATCGTGACATTCGTTTAGGATATGATATTGTAGCTGCTTTGGTACCACCCATAGTAGTTTGTTGTTATATTTGCGATACAGGCGACCTTGCTCTATAAGACACTCGTAATTTTGGGACCTATCTTTGTATTTCATATCTTTAATGTGTTGAATCTTTTTGTCTTGTAGTTGAATTGCAAATAGCCAATCTGCTTCGTCGATTATGGTTTTGAATATTTTCAAACTATCTGTTTCCTTCTCATGTGCATTCTCAACTGGCGCTCGGCTCAAGGCGTCGACATGTTCCAGTCGGGAACCTGATCTGTGAACAATTTCTATTTCAAATTCTTGTATACGCAACCACCATTTCACGATGGTGGTATGGTGATGGTATTTCGTTGGATAAGTTCACGTTTTTCCATCGTTGTTCTAAGTGCGTTACAGTCGATAATAACCTTGATACGTTTTCCACAAATATAGTACTTGAATCTCTCTAACGACTCGACTACGGCTAAGGCTTCTAGCTCATAGCTATGAAATTTCCTTACGCTTGTAGATGTTGCTCGGCTGAAGTACGCAATAGGTGTTAGTTGCCCTCCTTCTTCCATCTGTAACAACACTCCTGCTAGACCAATTGAAATGGCATCTGTATGAAGCTCGTGTATGGCATCCAAACGACAACTAGCAACTACTGGTTTGTATATAAGGTGTCGTTTTAATTCTTCGAACGCTTGTTGTTGAGGCTACTCCCACCTAAACGGCTCGTTTTTGCGCAATATCAAACGCAATGGCTTTGAGATTATAGCATATGCGACAATGAATTTTCGAAAATAGCCACTAAGACCCAAGAACTTGCTCACTTCAGTTACAAATTGGAAATAACGAGATGGCATTTGTCTTAACTGCTCCACGACTAATTCCTCCAGGATGAATCTGATGACCTAAAAATGTTATGGACTGCTTAAATAACTCGCATTTGTCGATGTTTAACTTTAAGCCACATTCTCGTAGAACTTGCAGAATGCGCTCGTTTCTCCAACATTTTGACAAATGAATGACTGCTTATAAGAATATCATCCATATAATGCAGCATGTCACCTTTATGGACACGTTTTTGAATTTCGGCCATGAGTCTATTGAAAACTGCTGGCGCGATTTTCAATGCACACGGCATGCAACTAAATTCATACAACCAATGCGTTGTTATAAGCGCTGTGTATTTGCGACTGTCTGGTTCTATTTCAATTTGGTAATACCCGCTGTTGACATCAAGCGATGAAAAATACTTAAATCATTTAGCTTCCTGCAAACGCTCTTCGATGTTTGGCACCGGAAAGTTTTCTTTCGTCATTAACTTGTTAAGTCGGCGACAATCCAGGCATAAACGATCACCTCCAATCTGCTTCTTTATGAGTACCACGGGACTGGCAAACTCTGATGTTGACTCTGCTATAATATTGCGTTGTAATAACTCGTTGATCATGCTGTTTACTATCTCTCGTTTTGGTTCAGAGACAATTTGACCACTGCACTATGGTCCAGATGTCGTTTTTTTTTTGGCATAAAGTTGATTTTTCGACGTTAATATATCGTTGTTTTTTTTTTTTTATTTTAATCTTAAAGTAAATTCATCATACATATTACAAATTTTAATTAAAAGCTTTAAAAGCGCTACCAAAGCTTTTTGAGAGCATTTAAAAGTCAGCTAGCGATCAGCTGATTTCCGAATAGAAATTTGCGCCAAAATATTTAGTTGCTTTATGTTGTGCCACACGCGTTAAATTGGTCCAGAAAATTCAACTAAATTATGGAAAGTAATTTTCAAGGTATGCACTACTTAATGTATATTGTTATTTTATGTGTAGTTCTAGGGATTTAGTGTTTTGTAATGTCCAATTTATGTGTATTTTTTTAGAAAACTAACATGCGTTCTCCGTGTTTCGTGGAATATAACTAATATGCTGTTCCATGCTGAAATCAACTAATTGGTCCAGATTGTACTTGTGAGTGTTGTCTTTAGCCACAAACCAAAAACTCATTCCCGTTCGTCCCCCTTTTCTCAAATTTTGGTAATATATAGGCACGTTTGAGTTTAGTCACAGCAAACTTATCGAAATATGGCGCAGCAACAATCAAAAAATTCAACGTGTATCGGATTGGATATACACTAAAATTAATAAAAAAAAAAATGTGGAATCCAAGATAATAAAGGAAATAGACAAAAATATCAGTAATTTTAATAGTTACATTCATAAATATCTTCCCAAATGTAACTACATGCTTGAACCGTTCATGTCTAAGCATACTGTATGGTTGGCGTCTAAAATATCAATTACTATCGATGAAACCTGCAAGACACCACAGTAAATGGGACGTCCAACCTTATCTTACACGAATGCGGGTACAAGACTAAAAAGGAAATTGGCATCTGAGCTCGCAAATGAAAAAGATTGTGACACAAATCTTCTTGCACATGCTGCAACAGTCTCTGCAAAGAAACAAAGCAAGAAGGACACGGCTTTTGTTCCTAAAAAAACCATTATAACATCCGAATACACAACTAAATCGAGAAAGCAATTTGATATACAAAACCCCATTCCACTTACACCCGATGAAGCTTTGGCTTACCTCCTTGAAAATTCTCTTACAAAACAGCAATACATGAACACTAGACTTATGAATAAAAGTCGCCACAGTAACATTTATCCCACCTATAGTATAGTAATGGAATCTAAATTACAATGCCGTCCTGAAGATATAAAAGTAACGGAAACGGCCGCCCAAGTATCATTACAAAACCTTTTGGATCATACTGCGCACAGAATTATTAAAATGCAGGCCGATGTTTTAAATCAGTTTCCAAACAGTTCTGAAATTAAATTAATATGCAGCTATGGATTTAATGGTTCAACGGGTCATTCAATATACCTTTTAGATTCTCAAATTAATAATCTCAAACCTGCTGTTTATAAATTGAATGAAAATCGTGATATAACAGTAACGTATGAAATGCATATGACACTTATTGATGGCAAAGTGCTAAACGTTTTAACTGCAACTAAATCTACTCAATGTTGTCCAATCTGTGGTGTCACTCCAAAAAAAATATTAGAAATAACAGATTTTAATTCTGAACTTTTTGTCCCAAAGCCTGGAGCTTTGCAGTTTGGAGTAAGTCCATTGCATGCCTGGATCCGGTTTTTAGAATTTGTCTTGAACATTTCATATAAAATTGAATTAAAAAATTGGCATATCATCACCTTTTATATGCCAATTTTTTAATTAAAATTTAATTAAATTAAATAAGATTGAAATGAGCAAACGGAAAAAATATGTTCAAGAAAAGTTTTGGAACGAAATGGGTCTTCGGATAAGCATGCCAAAGCAGAATGGAAGCGGCAATAGCAATGATGGTAATACGGCTAGGAGAGCTTTTGCCAATACTAAACTAGCATCTATTACCAACTTCAGCGAAGATCTTTTAAATAAATTTCACGCCATTTTAATCTCCATTTCTTCCAATTATTATATAAATTCGGAAAAAATTCGCTCATTTTGTGAAACAACTTTTTCATTATATATGCGTAGCTACCCATGGTATCCGATGTCACCAACAATTCATAAAATATTGGTTCACGGTTACCAGATTAATAATTCGAGCTTGGTTCCACTAGGATGCTTAGGCGAAAATGCTTCTGAAGCACGCAACAAAGTTTACAAGAAAGATAGATTGTCGCATTCAAGGAAAAATAGTCGGCTCAATACTATGACTGATATATTTCACAGAGCTATAGATTCCTCGGATCCATAATTGTCGAATGTTTCTCTAAAGGAAAGAGAAAGAAAAAATAAAAAAAAAACCCTTCTCAAAAGAGGTATTAAGTCTTTTGGACCTTCCGTCTACAGCTGAAGATAAAAACAAATTGCAGTGCGATTCTGATGACGATGAGGATATTTATAATATTGAATTGGATGAAGAAGAAAATTGCATTTAAAAAATAAGTAAGTAATTAAATAGAACAGAAAATAATATATATTTATTCTAAATCTACTATCAATCAGATTGCAGGGGCGGCAAGCGTGGGCGTGGTCGCTCTGACCCAATTTTTTTTTCTCAAATTATTAATGCAATAACAATAAAATGTGAGAAGTTTGAACCATGTAACTAAATTTTTCGACTTTATGCCAAAAAAAACGGCATCTGGACCATAGTGCACTGTCAAGGCGGATGCTTGCTTTCACTATGTCGGTTTTCCCGATTCCCTCTAATCCTGTTGAAAATACATCCTCAGAAGTTTTCAAAACATTATGCAACCGTTGCTTAACACTGACGGTATCTACATTCGAGATAAGTCTAATAAATTTATCATTATTTATTACCAGTTGTCGGGCTGCTCGTTTGCTACTTAAACTTCCATCTGTAAAGTTAAGCGTAAGCTTCGCGTCAATTATAACATCTTGTCCCAGCAAGAAGTCTGCCTCTAAAAGCTCATCATCGGCGATGTATACTTGTGCCATACTAACTTGTCCGTCAATAGCTATATCCACAATTATAGCCTCGTTGAGCATACAGGTGCCACCACAGATTCCTTTTACCCGCATGAAGCACTTGCGACGATTTGATATAATACATTCGGCCACGGATTTACGGACAATACTAGCTTGACTTCCGGTATCTAAAAAAGCATTCTATTGGCGAGACTGTACCATTATATCTTTGCAAAACATCTTATCGCGATTCATGGCACCTAAGCGTCTTATATTTGTGTCAGTTGTCATACTCTTCTCACTTCTCAAATGAATCTTTTTCGGTTTTGGCCACGCGCTTGCAAAATCTCACATCTCCACAATTATAACATTTATTAGACCTAGACCTAGTCGGTTTTATGTCGACTTCTGTTTTCTGTTCAACGCTGTAACGTCTTTGAACTGGATTAGCTACTTGTACCCTGCCACGGTTTACAAAGTACGATTCAGTTATGTCTCGCATCTGCTTCATTGATGAAATATGGATTGCTGCCATACTTTGCTGTAGTTCGCGGTGCTGAGGACCAGATCGAGTATAACGTATAAGTGCTTCACTGAGATGATAGCGATTCCCCAATGCTGACATACGGAAACAATTTTCTTTCACTGTCTCTTTTGGATTTCTTGGTGCCTTGGCCAAAGCATAATGAATTTCTGCTTCATTCGGCGCTGTACCAAACTCATTTTGAATAACACTTGCAAAACCCAACCATGTGTTGTGGAGAATCGGCGAAGAGTCAATCCACATCTTCGCTGCTCCTTTAAGTCGAGTATTAATCGCAAGCAATAAAAACTTCTCGTCCCATTGATAGGCTTCAACGACTTTATTGACCCGATCTACAAACTGATGAACCTAAATAGCAATTTCATCATTTGGATTAAAATCTGGTAACGTATTGGCGATTTCAGTCACCGACGCTTGTCGTGTCTGTGCGTTTTGATTTATAACCGGTACTGCTGCACTGTCGCTGTTAGTTAAATTGTCATTTGTGCCTGGTTGTGTCAATACTGTCGCTTTGTGCACAAATTAGCTGTTCCATCATTTCACGCAACTGCCTCATTTCGTACTGAAGTTGCCAAATAGCTGCTCATTCTACCGCGTTGTTATGTTCCGATTCTTGCGGCATTTCTACTTCCTTAGATTCCTCAAATTCCATTAGCCGGCGAATCAATTCATTTCTTGCACCAACTGTAGATAATTCCCATTCTCTCAGAAGGAACTTTAACCCTTTATATGGCATAAACTCCGATTTTGATGCGGTTTTTGTTATTAGATAGATACGTGAAAATAAAAAATACACTTTTTGTTCGTTTTTCCAATTTTTGATTTTTATTAAGGATAAAGGATATGTTGCATAAATACATCAAATATGCTTGGGTTAAAAATTAAACTTTATATATACCAAAAATTCATTTAACATAAATTAATTTATTTGTAATGTTTTAAGTGCATTTAACAAAATATTTGAATTCATAATATATTTAGTAGTTTAAGTACTCAGTTTACCTCGATATAACTTCAATTTTATTATAATATTTGCTATGAAGCGCTCAAATTACCGATTAATTTAAGTGAAAATTTTTGAAACAATTATTTCTTTTATTGAAGCATAAAGCTACTCCACATTTGTTGCACATGACTTAAAAATATCCTGCACAGTTTGGATTCTTGCACCTTATTCTTTTGTCTGCCCAAAGTGGCCAATGTCCAACCTGATCCTGTCGTACCATTTGATTTGGTACGCGCTGAGTTGGACCTCTCTGCTTCTTAAGCTGCAATTCATTTTCAATGGCAAAGCTTCGTTTACCCAACTATGATGTAGTGTCAGCTTTTGTTAGCACTTCTGCGATATCAAGCCGAAAGTCTGATGAAGTTAAAACTTTTCCAGGATATCCATTTGCCTTCAGAACACGTTTATACAACAGCCATGCGTTGCTGATTGTCAAGTCCAGTAAATGATAAAAGATTCTGACTTGCCAACGTCTGCTTCTCAATAAAATTTTATATCTTCCGATTATACTGTCGATCAGATCAACGCCTCCCATATAGCTGTTGTATTTTGCGCTACTGCGAATGGACGGTCAATTTGAATATATTCCTTTTTGGCCTTGTTAAATCGGCGCGCAGTGTCTGTGGGAACTATTCCAGCGTAGTTCGATGCCAATGAGACTATTTTATTATCTACCCATGAGGTACAAGAAATGTCTACTCCACCAAAATCAGCGACATACTCCACAGACGTGCCGCGAGGATTTTTCTTCAGGTGAATATTCTCCATGGACTTAAAATTAGGGATTCTGTTCTTTCGAATTGTACCCAGCGCTAAGATTCCGCTTTCCGCCAAATACTTAAAAAGAGGTAATGAATTGAAATAATTGTCAAAATAAAGGCGAAAATTCTGATCTCACAACACAGTTGGATGCTGCTCCTACATCTGGCTCGTTAGGCAGTACTACGTTTTCATTGCCAGAATCAATCTCGAATTTGTAGCAGAAGCCCGAATTACCGCTTAAAACATATATTTTATATCCCCATTTATGAGGCTTGTTAGGATTGTACCGTTTCATATGTGATCTAGCTTTTCTTGAACAAATCTGTTCGTCGATACACAAAAACTGTTCCTTAGGTACTTTAACAAAATTATTATTCATTTCCTGAATAAGTGGTCGTATTTTGAAAAGCCGATCGTGACGGGGATCAGTAAAAGGCAGATTATTATCATTGTTATTGAAATGTGACGTCTGATTGTTTCAAATGTTTTTTGCGACATAATGTTTTGAATGGTCGGTATTCCAATACTTGCAGACCAGTACAGGGCACATTTTGGAAGACGTGATATGGACATATAGAATACCATTCCAACAAACTGTTGAATATCCAAAGGAGTAAAATTAATATTTGCGTTTGGGTCTTTTTGATGAATGTAAAGGTTAGTTTCATTCGAAATATTCTCAAAAATTTTTTTTGGAAATAGATACGAAAAAAATTGTATAGGCTGCGACAGCTCCATTAGTTCTGGAGGCAATGCTGTGCTCGTGAGCAGCTGAAGTTGGTTCTCATTCAAAATCAAACTGCGTTGTCTCCATAGCAAATTCCTTCTTAGGTCGTTTTTGCTAGAAGAAGTGCTATATACCGTGCCCGTTACATTCGTGTCAGAAGTCGCAACATCGTTGACATCCTTGCTTGAAACATTCAAGTCGCTAGGGAGTTCAACTTGATTTTCTTCCTTATCTGGATAATAATCGCTTTCGTCATCAGCAGAAAAGTCGAGATCATCCTCGCTATCCACACTGTTAAAAAAGCTTTCTATTTGCGAAGGCGTTAAACCTTTTCCTGACATTTTTCCTATGTAATTCAATAGTAAATACCATTTGATAAAAAACATAATTGTGGTCCCAATAGATGAACATATAACACAGACGACAAAGGCAACAAATACTAAATAATTATATATAAAAACACTTAGCACATAACATTATAATAAACACAAACACATGTATGTTGCATATATACATCAAAACAGAGGCTGCACAAATCATGTCAGCAAAGCTGTTTGATGTATATCTGCAACACAACGATACTCACTTTTTTTACGTAACACACAATAAGAAACATAATAGCTCAACTGCACATGCATTATTAATATAATTACCTTTTCAATTTTGCAGTTTTGTTTAAACAAATAACTTGTAGTTTAAGAAATATTTGTAATACAAAGTTTGGGACGGAGGTCACGTGCGTATTTCACAAAATTGGCGGGATAAGTAAACATATGTTGTGAAAACACATAGTAGAGTGTAACCATATCATACAACTAAAAAAAAAGGCTTATTGCAGCATTACATCAAATTAACACATGTCACTTTCTTGATATACATTAAGAAATAGTTGAATTCAAACGGTATGTTGCAGATATGCATCACGGCCATATAAAGGGTTAACTGATCTACCTTCAATTCTGATATCTTGTGCATTTTCCAATGAGTTTGTTTTCTTTTCTTTTACAATTTATACGCACAATTTGAGTATTGCCAAATTGTGTAATTCACCAACACATATGCACACATGCTCTTCTTATGTTTCAATATCGCCAAGTTGTGAAATTCACCAACACATCAAATATCCCATAAACTGTAAGGTGTATGGTCAATTACTTTCGAGAGGTATAGGTCTTGGTAGTTTATTCACTGATAATACAGATTATTCTATTCAAGCTTATATTTAAAACAGAACACACGTTTGTAAACTCTCACCCAGAAACGCTCTTTTCCCCTCTCTCCCCCTATCGAGTGCATATCTCGTGATTTTATCGATAACTGCTAGTGACGAGTAAAGTTCCCAGACGCTTACACCACTTATACATCTGCGACTAATTTTTTAAAGGATTAAGCTATATCCGATCTTTTTAATATTCAAAATCAAAATGTTAGAGGCCTTCTTTCTAAACTCCAACAACTGTATCTGAATAGTTCATCACTCGAATATGACATGATTGCTTTTTCTGAGACTTGGGTAAACATTACTGTTGGCGTGTGTAAAAACACGCTTGAGGCGGTGTACGGGGGGCACTTACTCATAGCCGTATTTGGTACTAAAACGCAGTTTATTAAATAAAGCACACAGTTTTAGTACTTCAATAGAAAATAAGCTAAAATCTTTATTCAAATAAATTAGTACAAATTCAAATCAATATCCAACTACAATTGTGCTCTGCCCGCGCCTTTGCTAAAATTCGACTTCTCTTGTCGATCTTCTTTTTGGCTTTGGGGCGGCCAGCTACAACTCAAAATTAAATGCACAGCTGCATACTGGAAGCTGCTGCCGTTCGTGTGAGAGCGATCGAGATGCAACATAGAGGGGGGAAAAGGAAATTGCCGATTACCGTTGTAGCGGTCCGGTATGACAGATTCATACGGTGGGCAACATTGGATTAGGCCCGCGCCAAATTATGTGCGAGTTAGCAACGCAACAATTACCAAATCTCATTGCGAAGTTTTGTCAAATAATTTTACAATATTTTGACATGACCAGCCAACTCGCCGTGGTGGTGGCGTTTTAATTGCCGCTAAAACCAGACTACAATTATAATTGATAGCGGTGCAGTCTTCCTCTGATGTTGAAATAGTTGCTGTAAAAGTAACTCTTCCATCATCAGCCCTTTTTTTTTACCGGTTTCTATATTCCTCCTGCTTCTGATATACAAGTTTACATGCAACATTTAAGTTGTACAAGAAGTGTTTCATTTCAGCATGCCGAACAGAAAAAAGGGACATGGTGCCAAATCAGATGAATACGCCGGGTAGTTGACTCTGAAAATGCGATTTTTGGTAAAAAAAAAAAAAATCGGTCTCAAGTGTCAATGCCAACTTACTTCTTCGCTATATTTTGGCCGAACTTTCAAGTGATGCGGAACAAATTATGCACACACTTTCCTGAAGCCCAAATGATCGACCAAAATGCAATGGATTGCGTTTTGGACAATCCCAATTCCGATTCCATGAACCGAAATAATATTATATAATAATATCTTTATTTATTATATACAAGGATTGTCGCAAAGGAAACAGGACTTTTTAAATATAACTGTATTGGTGGGTGTATGAAATAAAAAGTTTGATCTCTTTTTGACATTTCGTAAAAATTTTAAGACAATTGGACAACTACAATCGAAGTTATCGATCAAAACGTGACAGCAGCTTTTGGTCATCGGTCGTAAAACGCATTTTGAACAAAGAGCAAATATTAAATTTTGTTTTAAACTTGGGAAAACGTTCACTGAAACATTTCAAATGATGAAAAAAGTGTATGGTGATCAGTGCCTATCCCGTAGTAATGTGCATGAGTGGTTTAAGCGATTCCAAGAAGGTCGTGAGGACCTCTGTGACGATCAGAAGACGGGCCGGCCAAAATCACTGATTACCCAAAGCAATATTGAAAACGTGCAGGAATTTATTAAGAATGAGCCGAAATCTTCTTTGCGTTACATGGAAATGGAGTTAAATATCACCAAAGACTCTATTCACCGCATTTTGATAGATAAATTGGGTCTACGGAAGGTGTGCTCCAAGTTTGTTCCGCACAAATTGACTGAAGAGCAAAACTTGCTACGAATCCAACATTGTAGGGATTTGATTAAGGAGTGATTGTGACTGGTGATGAAACGTGGTGCTTTCAATATGATCCTGAAACCAAACGTCAAAGTGCCGAATGGAAGCATCCAGACAAGCCATCACAGAAAAAAGTCGTCTTCAGAAGTCAAAAATAAAGACAATGCTGATTTGTTTTCACGATTCCGAGGGTATTTTTATTATTATTATTATTATTATTATTATTATTATTATTATTATTATTATTATTATTCGGCCAAAGTTCGAATTGCGTCCCTTCTGAAAAAGTTTGTGCTATTCGCTTTACATGGACTAAACTGGGACCCCAATCTTCGTCTACCGTCTTATTCCAGTAGGAATCTTCTTTTAAATCTTCCTTCATTAATAAATCTTCCAAAAACTCTGTGTGTTCTTTTTTTATATGAATTGATTATTGCCAATATTATCTCTTCTTTTCTACTATGTCGTCTTAAGTTAACTCTTCTTCGTTGGGGATTAGGGTTATATCCCATTGTTAGTTCCTACATGCCAAAATGATGATGATTTACAAAGCTCTTACAATTAAAAAGCTACTAGTAAAACAGTCCGAGCTAAGAAATAATCTACTTAACATGATTATGTTGCTCGTAAACAAACTATGCAAGTAGATTTGCGCATAGCCATATGGAACGCTAATGGGCTTTCCAATTATTATAATGAAATATCCCTTTTTATAAAAACACATTGTATAGACATCATACAAAGTTCACCAATAGATCGCATTGTAACATTCAAGGATAAGGTATTATAAATACAAAATTGCACTTCTGGCAGAGCACAAGGTGGCAGTGCAGCCATTGTTAAAAATGTAGTGAAATACACTGCAATCGAAAGCGTAAATGGTTGTTGTTTTAGGCGATTTTAATTTACCAAATATTTCTTGGTCATTTCTCAATAGTTCATGCCACCTCTCTCCTTATAATCATCATGATTTTTGGGATGGCATGCTGGATTTATCATTAGTTCAAATAAATTCAGTCTAAAATCATTTGGATAGAAATCTCGACCTTGTTTTTATTAACGACTTCGCTAAATCAGCTGTCTCTAGATCTTCACCTCTTACAGACCCTGAGGATAAACATCATCCGACTATTGAAACTTTTATTTCACTTCCTATGTTGCATAATTTGTCATTGGCATGCCAACAATTACCACGCCGTTGCTTTCGCAAGGGAAATCATCGCTTGCTGATTGAATGTATTCTAGCAACTGACTGGTCATATCTAAATAATGCGACTAACATTGATGTTGCTCTCAGTTCTTTTTATGAGACCTTAAATACACTCTTAGATGAGTGTATTCCTATCTATACCCTGTCAAATTGCACAACAAAGCCCCCTTGGTTTTCGCGTAGATTGTACTATTTAAAAACATAAAGTCCAAACTTTTCAAAAAGTTTAAGAAATCTGGATCTAGTGTTGACCGATACAAATATTCTCTAGCCCAGTCTAACTTTGTCCTTCTTAATACTTTATGTTACGAGAATTATTTATCTCATTGTAAAAGACAGTTTACGCGTGACCCCAAACAATTTTTTAATTTTGGTAATTCAAAGCGTAAATCTTAAAATTTATCTTCCTCTTTTTTTCTTGGGAAAGATAAAGCCTGCAACGACGCTTCTGCTGTTGAGTTATTTGCGAATTTTTTCCAATCCACGTACTTCCCTGTCTCCACTATTAACTCAACTTACCCTTATAATATCTTACCTATTAACCATATAGCCATCCCTAGTATTTCCTATTGTTCCCTAGTGTCCGCCATTAACTCACTAAAAAATTCCTTTTCTTCTGGTCCTGATAATATTCCCAGTTGTGTCCTTAAAAATTGCTATAGTTCTTTAGCTAAACCGTTGCAAATACTTTTTAATCTATCCCTTGAATCTGGAAAATTTCCGTATCGCTGGAAGGATTCATATATCATTCCTCTACACAAAAAAGGTAGTAAGTCTGATATATGTTAAATTATGGAGGTATTGCAAAATTATCTGCTATACCTAAATTGTTTAAAAAACTTATGGTTTCTGTTTTACAGCATTTCCGTAAATCAATCATCTCTCCTGCCCAACATGGTTTTGTACAGGGTCGTTCCACCACGACCAATTTGCTGAAATTTACCACCTTGGTAAATGAAGCATTTTTATTGAAAAGGCAAACTGATGTCATATATACGGATTTCAGTAAAGCCTTTGACTTTGTAAACCATGAGCTTTTACTCTTCAAACTTTATTGTATAGGTTTCCCTCCTTGTTTTATTAACTGGATTTCCACCTATTTAAAAGGTAGAACTAATAAAGTACTGCTTAGGTCGTCTATTTCGAAGTCAGTTCATGCTACTTCAGGCGTACCTCAAGGTAGTCACTTAGGACCCTTATTATTTACCCTTTTTTATCAACGATTTACCTTCTATTATCTCACATTCACAGGTTCTCATGTATGCAGATGATGTGAAGCTAATATTCTCATATTCTGACCCCCTTCTTTACAATCTCCTACAAGAAGATTTATGCGCCATGCAACTTTGAAGTTCGGCCAATCAGTTGCATCTCAATTACGCAAAGTGCATGTCCATGACGTTTAGTCAAACTAGACCCTTCTTTTGTTCTTATTCGATTGGTTATACTCCCTTAAATCGTATATCTACAGTGAAAGACCTTGGTGTTTTATTTGATTGCAAATTGAAATTCAACTTGCACATTTCGACTATTATAAATGAGGCCAATTGAGTACTAGGCTTTATTTAACGTTGGTCGAAAGAATTTTATGATCCGTTCATCACAAAAATCCTTTATGTTTCTCTTGTTCGACCAATGCTTGAATACTGTCCGTGCATTTGGTGCCCACATTATAGCTCTAACCAGGAACGCATTGAGTCCGTCCAGAAACAATTAGTATTGTTTGCTTTACGGGGATTAAATTGGGATCCTAATCTTCGTTTACCTTCGTATTCTAGTAGGCTTCTCCTTCTTAATCTCCCGTCGTTACTCAATCGCAGAAAAACTCTTGGTGTGGTTTTTCTGTACAAATTGATTAATGGTGATATTAGTTCGTCTTATTTATTAGCTCGTGTCAATTTTTCTTCCGCGTAGAACAACTAGGAATTTTATTCCACTAGCCCTTCCTACACACACAACTGACTATGCTTTACACAGCTCGTTTCATGCTTCATGTGTAAACTTTAATTCGCTGTACCACGTCTTTTCAAGAGAATTATCCTTCCTTTCTGTAAAATCCTCTATTCTCCTTTACCTTTCTAGAAATCCTCCTTCTTTCCCGAACTAACGTGTCTTCAAATTTTCTTTACTCCTTTTTTATCCTTTTAATTCGTAACTTTACATATTTATTAAACTGCTACTTTTATATACTATTACTTCTAATAGTACATTAATTAATAACAGTGTAAGCCCTATTTACTAATTCACTTATATATTAATACTTCAATATATTATGCTTCTATATACTATTAATCCTAATAGTATATATGTAAGTATTAGTGTATTGTCAATTTTCTAACTACTCCTATTCTAATACTCCTATACTAATACTTTTGATCTGATTGGGTTTTTCTGGGTTTTCCCCAATCCTTGCAACAAATGTTGGGTCATTTTAAATTAAATCAATTTTTTCTTACATTTATAGCTCCCCAGAATTAAATTTTAAAATTTTAATTTAAATTTGTAATTTTTATTATTCTTATTTTAATTTAAGTTATTTTAAATTTTTTATTAAATTGTCAATATTTGTAGTCAGCTGCTCTTAGCTGACTTTAATTAATTAAATAAATAAATAATAAATCCAAACAACATACAAGATGCTGCTATAAAAATTCAGTGTTTGAATATAAACATAATCATAGTTGCGATATACCTTCCGCCAAGATACTCCTTTAAGCTGGATAACTATATAATCTTCTTTAAGAGACTACAACGCCAAACATCCATGGTGGGGATCAAGGCTTGTGAATGCATAAGGTTCTGAGCTATACAAGTGTATAGTTAATAATAATTATTCCACTCTCTCTACTGGCAACCCAACATACTGACTTTTAGATCCACATAAGATACCTGATCTGCTGGACTTCATTGTATACTCTGGACTTCCGGCATATCACCTTCAAATTGAAGAAAACTTTGAGCTGAAATCAGACCATTCACCAATTGTTCTGACTTATGGATGAACAGTACAGCACAAAGAGAAGCCATCCAAAAACCAACATAAATGATTTTAAAGACTGGCTTGAGAATCGAATAAGCCTGGACATATCACTGAAGACAAAGTTGACGTTGCAATAGAAACTCTAACTAGCTCAATTCATACCGCTGGAGCACTTTTCACGCCACAAGCAATAAGCAACCCAATAAGTAAGCCATTTGTTCCTATAGATCTAAGGAGGCTAATTGCAGTAAAACGAAAGCTACGGAAAACATGGCATACCACGCGGAATCCTGTTGATAAAACGAGGCTTAACAAAGCAGCTAAAGATTTGCACAAAAAGCTAGGAGAAATCAAAAATGAGGCGAATGCAAACTATTTGAGCAACCTTAACCCTTTACAAATGATCCAGATTACAGCCTCTGGCATACAACAAAATATCTGAAGTGACCCACGAAAAGACACACAATAATAGTAGATAGTAATGGTCAAAGCTGTAAGGATAACAAGGAGAATGCTGAGGCGTTTGCGCAGCACTTGCACTCTACTGTCCACCCAAACACAAATTTTGATGCTGCAACAGTAGGCGAGGTAAACAAATTTTTAGACGCACGCTGTCTATAATCCAGACTACAATCGCAGAGGTGCAAGCGGATATAAAGTGCATAAAGCCAAAAAATCCACGGGGTACGATGAAATTGATGGGAACACGTTTAAAATTCTTCCTCCTAAAAGCATAAGAATGCTGACTTATATATGTAGCGCCATGCTCAGACTGGATTACTTTCCTAATCAGTGGAAATGTGCTGAGGTGATTATGATATTAAAAACAAATACACATCTTCATACCGTCCCATAAGTTAGCTAGTTACATTCTTTAAGCTATTTGAGAAAATACTGTTCAGAAGAATGTTACCAGTGCTGAACGATCATGATATCAAACCCGCACACCAATTTAGGTTTGGAAAAGGCCATGGAACAATTGAGCAATGTCATCGAACCGTTAAATCGATTACAAATGCGTTCGAGACCAAAGAATATTGCTCAACCGTTTTCATTCATACCAAACCTTGTCTGGCATCCTAGTTTATTATTCAACTGTCGCAGTATAGAGGCAGCTACATATGCTGATGACGCGGCCATAATTGCAAGAAACTTTTCTCCAGTTCTCGCATCGCAGTACTGCGAGAGGAACTTCAAATGATTAAACAGTGGTTGGCAAAGTGGCGAATTGTGGTCAACCTCCAGAAATCGATTTTTCTTAAGGAAAGGAAACTGCCCGCTATATGTTTTTTTTTATAGATCTTGAGCCTGATAACGGAAACTGCGAAATATTCAAATTAAAATATATTGACAACAGTGTTATCACTATTGAGCCGCCAAGAAAAGTTAATGAAATGCTTTAAGGAAAGGAAAGTGCCCGCTAGTAACACTAAACGGCAAGAGAATACCATCTAGCGATACTGTGGAGTATCTGGGAGTGCACATGGACCGAAGACTCACATGGAAGGCCCACATAAAATCTAAGCAAACGCAGCTCAAAGCAATGAATAATAAAATGTAATGGCTACTAGGACCACGTTCGCAGCATGACCTGGAGGATAAAGTTCGTCGTTAAAAGGCCATCCTTAAGTCTAAATGGACATACGTTATGCAAGTCTAGGGAACAGCAAGCCATTCCAACACAGAAATATTACAAAGGTACCAATCTCTGACCCTAAGGAACATAATAGGTGCTCTTTGGTTTATGAGCAACTATGACATACACAAAGAGATCACCAGACGTGCTAGGAGATACATAAATAGACTGCACAACCACGACAATAATCTTGCCCTAGACCTGTCAGATAACAGTAGTGACCTAAGACACCTAAAAATATATCATATACTGGACCTACAAAGTAGAGTTGTTAGTTAACTAGATTAACAATTTGTCGATTGTCGTAAGACAGATTGCAATAAAAATTAACAAAAAAAATAAAAATAGAAATAAAAATATGCAATGGAAAAAGTTTAAATTCTTATATATACTTGTATAAGAATCATCCATAAAATCATTTAATATGGTGTTATATTATTTTTCTTTTAAATTGGTAGAGCTATAAAAAAAATTGTCAACGCCGTTTGTATGCTAAAGCACCGATTCCTTTTCAATCAACCCAAAAGCTTGTAGGTTTAATTAGAAATATTTTGTTGGATTTAAATAGTTTAAAAGATTCAGTAGGCGAGAGGCCGAGATTATCATAGATTATCACAGTCGATCTTTAATGTTTCGTTTGTGTTATTTTTGTGTTGTTTTTGCCGGTAAGACAGCAGTATGGAGGATGTGTTTGATGGTGATGTCGTTGTTTTTTTCTCTATTTGTATCGGTAATAATCTTATTTTTGATTAACTTATTGTGATTTGGGCTTGTTTTGTTGTCTTTTTTGTTTTCTTGTTCGGATGTTTTTACATAACTATTGTGTAAAAAGAAGGACTGGATTGTTTTGGTTGCATTGAACAGTAGCTTAGCTTCGCTCACTGTGCAATTTTCAGAGTTGCTGCCGATATTTAGAACATTGGCGAGAGGAGGATGGGTGATATTCTGAGCAGTTGACGCATTTCGATTGTGTGTCTCGGGCGAATGGGAAGGAAAAGCGCATTTAATACAACGTGGTTCGTTTTTGCAGTGTTTGGTTGTGCGGTCATGTAGCTGACAAGATTTGCACCTCATTGGGCTTGGTATGTACTCCCGTACCTTTAACGAATGCCATGCAATATCGATTTTGCTGGAAAGATGGTATAGATCAAAGCTGACCGGAATTACACCAGAGGGACTTTTTGGTATCACAGTTCTTCTATAATTTCTTCGTAGAGAGATATGGAGCGTGCCTTTTACTTGGTTAAGAGTTTCATGCATATTGCATGTGATGCCGCAAATTCCCGGTAATGAAGGTGAGTTATTGAATTTGTTAGCCCCGCTTTGATTTTAAGCTAGCATCAGCAAGTTACCATCACGCAAAGTAGTTATGGAGGTGCTGTTTTTTTTTTCATCTCTTTTTTCGCGGGGGCTTTCAGAAAGCAACGCAAAATTAACTGCACTGGCGAAAGAACGTGGCGGAAACCAATTAATGATAGACATACAAATACACAGATTACACTCTCCTGATAAGAAAACTGTTGTCTGCCCGTAACGACAGCTAGCCTAAAAACGAAAAAAGAACATATGAGTACTCTTTAAATAATCAAATAATTGATATTTTTGGCTTGACAGTTAAGTCGTGACATGCATTTTTCAAAATGTTCCCAATTTGCTTTGTTTAGTTTGAAATGATTTCTTGTTGCCGTTTGTGCTTTGGATTTTTGATAAAGGGAAATTATTATTGGGAAGTCATCACTTCCTCTAAGGTCGTCAGTACAAGTCCATGTCCTTTAGGGGAGTATGTTTAGCGAGCAAACAGATAGGTCTATGTGTGTGAAGGTATTGTGCGTAGTAAATTGGGTGGGTAATTTATCATTTAGGAGAATGAAGAGTAAAGTTGTGTATAGTTTGTCCCCATGTAGGGTGCCAGCTATTGAAATCACCAGTTACAATGTAGAGTGGTTATGTCCTATTGTGTTTGTTAAGTTCTTGGTGTTGAAATTAATGTTTGGTGATATGTATATTAAGAGTATTTCGAATTTTGTTTTTAACGTTGTTGGTTGTAATTTTTTTAGACTTGAACGAATTTTATGTGGTTAGGATTATGGAGTAGTGAATAAGTGTTGGTAAATGTGTTTCTTGAGTGAAATTATGTATGGTTGGTATTTTTTGATAATTATTTGCAGTTCATTGTAATTGTTTGTGAAGCTATTAATGTTCCATTGTATTATACAATATTAAGAGACATGATTGGAATTAGATTGGTGGAGTGATTGTCTTGGTTTTAATGGTTCATGTTTGGGATTTACTATAGTTAACTATGGCTTAAATTTCTTATGTGGAGTCTCCGCGTAACTGACCGGGTAGCCAGGTAAAACCGGTTCGTGTAAAAGTTTACAGGAATGTGTTCACGGTCAACCATTGTCTTAGCTATCGTTATATATATTCCATCGTAGCGGAACTGAAATTAGTTTCGATGCCTGTATTGGCCATTTTCTCTTTAGCGTGTGATTTTGTTATTCTAAGGATTCTTTTGGACTTGTTGCGGGTACTTTAACTTTTTGGTTTTTGATTAGGTTCAAATTTTACCTAATTTGTATGCAATAATTGTGGATGGTTTTATGTTGATGGGTCACTTGTCGAGGCTGTCATATTTTATAATATTTTGTGTTGTGGTGTTTGTGGATGAGCTAGCAGATGTTTTGGGTAATTTGTCAACTGTAGGTTGGGTATTTAATACTGGTAGAGCATATTTTTGTGGACCATTTAGATGTTTTTAGTTGAATAAGTCATATGCTGCTCTAAAGTCGATTTTGTGTGTTATATTAATTGAAATGATTTCCTGCTGTTTGATATATATGGGGCATTTCTTGTCAATTACAGTAAAAATATTTTATAAAAATAGGGAAATAGGGTAAAAAAAGCATAAACAAATCACACACACATTCCCATGGAAAAATGCATACGCAGCTGAAACCATTCACGCCTTTTTTTGACATTGATCTCCAAAAACCGAAGTTGGCATTTGCTAAGCGTCACGATACGTAATAATAATCAGTTAGAATTAAACCTAATAATAATAACAATAATCTACTAATAAGTATAGTATACCTATAAGAATAGTCTACTTGGAAAAATAAAGAAATAAATAAATTTATCTATGCATTATCGAAGAACTATACTTTTAATTATATTTATATTTTATTTGTTTTAATTTTTTCCTTTTTTAATACATACATTTTTGTAAATTAGAATAATTTTTAAATTTGTAAATATCTTTCTCCTTAATTTTTAATGTTGTCCACTCTAAATAAATAAATAAATAAATATAAAGTTGTCAAAAAATTTGTTTTTGCTTTTTTTGCTTCTTATTAAATGCTTTATAATAAGTGTTACGGGGATCGGATTTAGTTCAAATCTGCGCCGTTTTGTTCGATAATCTGTTTCCATCTAGACGACAACTTCATAATACCCCCCTTGTAAAACCCTGTTTGGGACGATTCACCGGCCTTCAACCGTTTCCGCTTGATATTGTCGTACGGGATCCATTTTTTGCCGCCAGTCACCATCCGCTTCAAAAATGGGTTGAGTTCGTTCCGTTTCATTGGCATATCGCTGGCGTTAATTCGGTCCAGAAGGTTTTTTTGCGTCAAATCATGCGGCACCCAAACATCAAGCTTTTTTTTATATCCAGCCTTCTGCAGATGGTTTAAAATGGTTTGGTGACTAACTCCCATCTCCTGGACGATGTCAAAATCGATGTTTTCCATGATTTGATCGGTATTCGTCGTCACAGGTCTTCTTCTGAATCATCGATACCATTCCTCCGCGGTTCGAAGTGATAGAGTACCATCCCCCAAAACACCATTAATCTCACGGAACGTTTCTCTAGCGGATTTGCCTTTAACGAAGGAAAATTTCAAAATAGCGCAAATTTCGGCGTTAGGGAACTCTATGTTTACACATCTATAACTTTTGAACGCAGTATCCATATCGTCGTTTTGTAGGTTATATCAAGACCTTTCAAATTATCAAAAGACAAAAAGGCGAAAGGAAGATATCTGACAGCCTTATGTATAAAAATAAATCATGAGAATATTCAATTATATAAATGATGACGTCTAGAATATTCTGATCATCCTTGATCAAATCTTTTAATTACAATTTGCCCATAATTAACAGGACACAAATTAAACCATAAATTCTAATATAAGGTATAAGTCATATTGATCCTTAAAAATTATGTGAATTTAAAAAAATAATTGGCTTACTTAAAAAAATAAAACTTTCTTTAAAAAATTAAGTTGCATTAACGAAATATTTTCTCTAGCGCGTGACAATAATCAATTTTTTGTGCTGGGTGACTTAAACTTGCCCGCCATAACTTGGTAATTTTTCAGCACCGCGAACTATCTTATTCCCTCTTCTGTCCATTTTTTTTATTTTTTTTTGAAAACGACGATGGCAAACCACCACTTTTAATAGAAAGTACACCCTATTGGATGCGTGAAATAATAATTAAGTCAATAAAAGCCATGCCTTCGATCAAATTCAGTCTGATTTATATTAGAACAGTATAAAATCTACATCTTATGAAAACAGTCGGTCATTAAACGCAATGAAACTCTTCTATACAATGTTCGAAATACTAATTGTGTGTATATTGCAGTACCGTTTGTATAATGAGCTTTATGTACTACTTATGTCAACCATTGTTTGGTTCAGTTTGTATTCGCGACGGATGGTATAAAAAGAAAAATACAAGCGTTCTATCCTTCTCCATATAAAATATTCAGAGCCAGCTGCTTATATTTATTCTCTTCGCTTAATTTTTCTTACGTCTTGAGCGCACAAATGAGTTCCTTAAAATTATCAGATATTTACTAGAGTCATTTATCGGTATGTGATAAGTCGAAATTAAAATAATGATTGTACCTACAGCATATACCGACAAACCTACCGATTATTATTAGTTTTACGATAAAAATTATGTTAGTTTAAAATAATAATATTTAAAATTTAAATAATGATTGCCCTCAACAATAGTACTGATTGATAATGATTATAAGCTATAATTAAACCTCATATAAAAATGATAATTCTGAATGTTATTTTATTCAACTTCTTATTTGAGATGAAATAGGCCAATTAAAAAAATATTTGAAATATATGGAACGACATATCCTAAAATATTTTATTTTTTTAAGATTTAAGATATACTGCGTTGAAGCAGCTGTAATATCTCTGACAAAATTCAATTGCTGATTTCTAGTATTGATATTCTTATGAGTTTTATTATCCACTGTTCAAATGACAAATACAAATAAATCGTGGGTAACTGGGCTTCGTATTACATACTTATTAATATTAAAATGTACTTGTTTATTATTTCAATTTTAATGACTAAGCGAAGGTTTTGAAAATTTTTCATAAATGATGGCATTATATGGCCAGATCTATTTAATAATGCTTGTGTCTTTTATTATATAAGGGTGATGGATAGCGTCTGCGCATGGGAAAACGCAGCATGTTTTTTTCAAAGGGCGACACGTAAATTCTCTGTCCATCGATCTTGCCACCATCCATTTTCTTTAGCGCACATGCACAATCCTTGGGATCTAAATATTCGACAAAAGCGAATCCACGTCCAGTTCGGGAATATCCACCTCGGTAATAATGATCTATAGGAAAGTCCACGTTAGTCAGCGTCCCAAAGCTACCAAAGATCTCAACGATATGGTTTTTGGTCACTTGTCGCGTCAGGCCTTTAATATGAAGTCGAACGGTATTTAACCGGTGTGAATTCAAACGTAATGGACTTGGTGTTTTCTCTAAATTAACCCGCCGTTGGCCGCTTTTCGACGAGGATGGTGACCAGCCGGCAAGGTCCCTGCGACAAGAAGACTGGCGTCTATTCGTATCTCTGTCTGTTAAAGCTGGACGAACAGTTTTTTGTAGGTTTATGTGATTTAGTGTCTCAAATGGGCGAGAAAACGATACTTTCAGTTTGTCTTCAGCATGTGAGGCACGAAGTTTTTTTTCACGTTGGTACCTTTCATTTATTCTTTCAACTGAATCTAATGGGGGAAAAAAGTTGTTTTTCCGTGAATCTTTGATTTCATTATCTTTTACTCGCGAGGCTGGATGAGATATTAGGTGCCGCTCATTTTTTGCTTTTTCAGCTAAGCCCAGGTACTCTTCTTTATTTTTAGCTTTTGTAATAGAACGTTTTGGTGAATGCTGGTTTATGTCATTGCATTGTGATGATGAATACGAGATTGGGTAGACTTCCTTACTTTTAGTTCTTGCAATTGACCTTTCTATGTGCTGTAAAGTGGGGCATAGTTTTTCTGGAGCTGAATGCAATAATCCACGCAGCTTTTTATCTTTTTGTCTTGCTAATGGACTTGGTGACAGTATACGCTCTATTGCCTTATGTTGGACGGATGGATGCAAAAGTGATCGATTGATACCAATTTCTTTCGGTCGAACTGGGAATATTGGGGAGCGTTGACATTCCATTTTTGGTCCAGTGGCTGATCTTTGTAAAGGAATTTTCTTTTTATTCTTTGGCGTGCTAATATATACAGAAGCCATTTCAATTTTATTAAGGGTTGCAGCGTGACAGCAGAGTAATTGCCTATTGTTGCTTTTGGGCTCAACCTCCTTCTGCTTTGGAAAGCGCTGGTCGTTTTTTTCGAATCGCGATGCTGCTGACTTTGCTGAATGGCTGTCCGTTTTCTGTGATTCTGTACCTTGCACTGCAACTGGTATACGCTTGACAGTAGTAGTGCGCTCATTTTTATTTGGAACAGGTGACCAAATCTCTAATGCTGCAGACATTGGTACTGAAATTGATAAGGGAACGTGTACTGAACCAGGTGCAGTAAATGGGACAGGTACAGAAATCGGTTCCGGAGCAAGTTCGGGTGCTGGTACAAGAGCTGGACCTGAATCATGTACATCTGATACAGGTGCTGGAACAGTCCCTAGGACTGGGACGGGAACGGAAGTTACTTTCCAGAAGTGATTTCGTGTCGATTTTGATATTAACTTATTTTTACGTGAAGAACGATGGTGGTGTTTTTTTCTTTCAGGCTCACTTTGGCTCGAAGATGAGGATGAGGTGGTGCTTGAGAATTCACTGGAATCGGTGGTACTGGTGTCACTATCAGTGGAAGCCGAAGTTTGAGGCGAGTGGCGCATTACTTTCTGTACAGAAACGATAGGCACCGTAGCTGATTTCCTTGACTTTTCCTTCTTGCCTTTTTTTGCCACTATTTCTTTCTTGACTGGCCGCTTGCTACTATCCTTTGGCTTATTAACCACCATCTTCCTCATTTTCTTTTGCTTGAAGAACAAAAATAAAAACCTTAAATTTATCAATTTCTTTTTTAAAGCGAAGCGCTGACGTTTGCTTCTGATCCGACGATACTTGCTTGGAAATAAAAAAAGAAAAAAATAAGCTTAAAAGCAATGCACACTATATGACGAAACTATATTTTTAAAAAGAGTTGTCAGCTATTGAAACAAATACGATGATGAGGTTCAAATTAATGCAATCCTGTTCAAATACCATAATGAGCCGTCCGAAAAAGGCCATTCAGAAATTTCTAAGCCCTGCGAAAAATAAAAAAATTAAATAAAAAAATTAATAAAAATGGGAGGTAAAGTTTTAATACGAAACGACACAGGTCATAAGCTAGACAATAATTATAAAGGTCCATACATAGTACAAGAAATAGGAGTTAATGATAATACCACTCTAGAGAAAGATAAGGAGCATAAACAAGTAGTACATAAGGATAGGATAAAACCTGTTTTAACATTAAATAAAACAAAATAAAAAGAAGAAGATAACTTTTTCTAAAGACAGCAACCATTATAATAAATGCTAAAACTATGCCACTTTATGGCATAAGCCTTCTGCCCGTTGCATATAAGGTTCTCACGAGCGATTAGACCTTATCTCCGACCTGGTAAATCTACCATTGACCAGATCTTCACACTGCGCCAAATCCTGGACAACACACATGAAAACCAAATCAACACGTACCACCTTGTTTGTCGATTATATTGAATTGCTGAGTGATATTGTGCAATAACAGCAGCTCTGTCACGGTAGAAAATTACCATTCTGAAACCATTAATACCAAGCGTGGTTTTAGACAAAGGTGACTCGCTGTCTGGGAAACTCTTCAACCTACTGATGGAGAATATTATTAGAAAGGTTGGAGTGCATCGGACGGGGATAATATTGGCAAACAAAACTGTCCAGCTCCTTGAATAGCAGTTAATATGGACAGAACAAGCTTTATGGTGTGCTCTAGCAGAGAATCACGGCGTCTTGATTCTCAGGGAGCAATAACTTTGAGATGGTAAGGGAGTTCATCTACCTTGGCTCTGCTACGACTAATAGCAATGATGTCAGTCTGGAGATAAAACGAAGAATAACACTTGCCAACAGGTACTCAGTACACAATTCTTTAGGAAAGCCCTCTGTCGGCAGACGCAGACAACACTCTGAAAGACGCTCATCTTTCCAGTGCTTCTTTATGGAGCTTAGCCCTGGACAATAACAAAATCGGATGCAGTGGCTACGACGACGTGGATGTAGTCAGTCGGTTGAACATACAGAGACTGCGCTGGCTGAGACATGTTGTGCGCATGGAAGGCGAAGCTCCAGCTGGTAAGGTTTTTGATGCGGTAGTAGGTGGACAACGGAGTAGAGGAAGGCCCCGGATACGGTTGCAAGACCAAGTCACCAGAGCTCTGGCGGATCTTGGTGTTGTCAATTGGAGAAGACGCTCTCAAGATAGAGTTGCGTGGAGCCAAATTGTGCATTAGGCTGTGACCCGATTGTGTTATGAAATTCCATATAATAAAAATAACACATATATAGTGATACCATAAATTCATTTACTTTAAAATAATTTCACTATATTACATTATTTCAAAAGGAGGTATTTGTGGTATTACTTAAATGTCACACCTCGTACATTTATATCGAATACCCACTATACTCAATGTCTTTTATCTCAAATACCCTGTAAAACTTTGTTGCAATGTTAACGTTAACCAAGTCCCACACATATATCAAGTGCAACGTAATATGATCACACAAGTAGGCAACATAAACGCCAAGTCGGCATGTTTAACATGCGCAATCGCGTGTGTGTGTATATAACATTTAATCTCGCATGGTTGTTCTCAGACACTGAGTACATCAGTAAATATATAATGCAGGCTATATGCTGCTAGCGTCGCTAGCAGCGCAGTTGCGTGACTCAGAGTGTAAACATGTTAAAGAAGTGTATGGGTAAAACGATCGAAAAACGGCAACAACTGGACTTTTTGTCATCTCTACATTATTTATGATCTTCCCTTCATAGGAATAGTTTGGTGTAATTGCAAACGATCTTATAGCCTAAGAATAAACTTACTCGTCACACATAATTCATTTACATGTTAGTATGATAGCAAGTCAAGTTACTTAAATCAACTTAAAAATACAATTAAAAATCTTATGTAACCCGTACCAATATTTAAAGTATTTATGTCTATCTAAAAAAAGATTTGGTTTCTGCTTGAAATACGTAAAATTGCAAAGGATACGCAAAGGCTTATAAAATTGCAAGGTACTACATAATATTCACGTTTATATTTGCATTCCATTTATTCATTTAAATTGGGTAAAAATTGGTATATTATGATCGTGCAAAAGAAAAAAAACCAAAAATTCTCTTATTTCGTCTAAAGTTTAACTATATTGTGGAATATGTAATATGCTATATACTCGTTTATGTAATATACATGTAATATTGCCTATTACACACATCACATACTATTTTTCTCCATAACTATTGAAGTAAAATTACTTGCCCAACAAATATTAATTAAAGAACCGTTAAACATACTGAGTTGAAATCGCGAAGATCAAAAATGAAGTGTTGCCACCTGAAAAGACAATTCAAAAACTTCTGTACTATTGGGAGTACAAATTAATTCGGTTTTGTGTTTAAAAAATGGGTTTTTTTTATTGAAAAAAGTAAAAAATACATCATTCAAAAATCTTTTATGAAGCACTTGCAGTAGCTGACCAGGCCTAAAAATTACCTGCGGGTAAATAGAGCCTTTGGCTCAATGAATTTTTTTATGGCCTTTACTTTATCAGGGCTGGTTGTCGTAATTTCACGTCATCCATGAAAACATAGTAAGATTTACCTTTTTGTTCACGAAGAAAATCGTCAATTGCCCTTTGAAGGATGCTAGATACATTCTTCGTATTTTCCTCCGTTAATGTAAAAGCAGTCTTTTCGTGATCGCTTTCAGCAAGGTTTATCTGATGGAAGCCGGACTTCAAATTCAAGGTGGTGAAGTACTTTGCTTTACCGAGTTTGGACAGAATCATAGGAATTGGGTATTTATCGTCTACAGTCAGCTCATTTACCTTTCAAAGTCGAATACAAGGCGTTTTTTCTTGTTTCCGAGTTTGATGATCATTATTGTCAACTACCCATGTTGGATGGTTTAAGAGGATTTTTTTTTTTGCGATAACAGAAGTGTTGTTGGAAATAAGCTCCTTGCTAGTAAGGAACAGTTTGATTCTTTTAAGAATCATTTTAATGAATTCAGATTTCACTGAGATGGGAATGGGAATATCGTCAATGTTAGTGAATTGTACGCCGTGACAGGGTAGGCATTTCAATTTATCTTTAGAGCTGCCATAGTTGCCACAGTGTTACCACTAACCTCGGCCTGAGCTAATCTTATCAAGTCCCAGTTTATTATGACAGCTATTGCACTTAGATCGTAAAAATTGTGTAAAATAATCTAACTAATGATGTAACTCTGAAAATATTAATTTGGCATTTCTCAGATATCTACCTTGAACCGTGAATAGAGCCATCGGCAAATGGGGTTGCGACTAGGGCTACATGTTAACGAACATTTTTTGAGTTCTTCCAGCCAGCTCTCTATTCATATTTCATTGGTTCAGTTTTAATTTCTTGGGTTTCTGAACTGTTATTGCATTGACCATTAGGGCTCTGCTGAGTTTTGACATACCCTTGTTCGGTAACAAAATGCGGGTTCTTTTCGTTCGCGTGAGCGTTGCTTAAATCTAAGCGGCGCACTTCAGATTTCTGAAATCTTTCTTCTGCGCTTCTAGAGTAGTTTGCAGTGTCAATACTCCACTCGTTGATGACTTTTGCTGTTGTTGTCGTCGCAGCCGTTTTTGGTTATAGAAGGTTATTCCTTACCCACTTCTCCGCTGCCCGAAGTGCTCCACTGGCTTCGGTGTACTTTGTGTATGGGTGGTGGTGTAGAACGTTTAGATTTTTGTAGTTTTTGTAGCTTTTATAGTTTGAATTATTGGCGTTAGCCCTTGTAATAAGAGTGTTAACCATTAGCGTAAGCCTTTGATAACGCAATATAAAATGTTAACTTAAGCTTTAGTTTTGTAGATTTTTGAATTTTTTTGCACTATTTGAATAGTCAGCGTTAGCACTTGCTGTCGCGGATCGAATTATGTTATCGATTGTTAATGTCAAGTTTAGTGTAGAGTACTTACAATCGTATAGACTTAGCCTTTTTTTTAATATGCAGGTACATCTAAACCGGCATGATGCCGTGTGTTTAAGTTAGCTTCACTTATTGTAGTAAGCGTAAGAGGAAGCAGGTGGAAACACTGCGGTAAGGCATAACATAAAGTTCAGTATTAAATTTTCATGTATATTTTATTAGAATAAAACTGCAACCACAACCACACCCCTTGCGTGTAAAAATTGCAACACTGCACCCTATTGGCAACAACATGATCTTTTATTCGCAATACTAATTGTAATTAATTAGTAATCCACGCGGAAGTGAAGACGTAACCACTGTATCGATTCTAGAGAACCCATGTCGCGGATCTGCTGCAGACAATTTCTACATTGGAGAAGGATCCCGTTAGATCAAGCGGTCGTGGTGTGAGCGGGAGAGCTAGCACATACGACGCCATCATTAATTGGAGCATAGTGCGAAATGCCGTTAATGAGTGGAAATTTGAACGGAACGCCATCTTGGAACGAATTGCCATTTTGTTGCGCAGTGTTGCTAACAGCATCGGCGTTATTCCAGCGCTTGAATTGCAAACTGGGCAAAAAACAGAAACACTGGTGCATGTAATGCGACGTCAATTCACTTAACGCCATTTTGTTCAGGGAACCTTCCGCAGCAAGCGCTAGGCAATGTGTCGTCACGGGCTGGCCAACGGGAGGTCGGATTCACACCAACGCCAATGCCTGGGGCTTATACATTGACATCATCGCGTCCACACTGTGAATATAACCCGTGCAAGCTGCCTGATTTGCCGGAGTTGGACGTCAACCCGAGGACCGGCCAATATTTGTATGTGCGTTTACGGAAACGAGTGTGGCGTACAACTGTACATATCAGGAGAATATGCAACGTCTGCATAAAGCATTGAAGGGTGATGCACACGAAGCGGTAATGTCAATGCTTGTACACCCCACCAACGTAAGTGTTATAATTGAACACTTGAGTTTTCGATGTGGCCGCCCGGAGCAGCTGATACGTAGTCAACTGAGCAGGTTCAGAGAGGTGAAGCAAATAGCACAACATTACGAAGATTGTGCCATTTGGTACCAGCGTGAGAAATCTTCCTACCTTTCTACAAGCAACCAATGGAGAGCAGCATCTAGCAAATCCTACCTTGATGGGGGAACTGGTACACAAGCTGCCACCAAGCAGAAAGGGTGCAATGGGCCAGAACTGCTACTATGATATCGCCATATCCGACGGTTGTGCACTTTAGTACATGATTAACGAACTATGCTAACCTCATTTGTACGATCATGGACGTCGACACCAAGGAACCCAGACGGCGTGTACTTCACGCAAGCAACGACGAAAAACATGTTGAGCGACACAAGGGTCGTAACAAACAGTGCCCAACATGCCACGGGCACCACGCAGTCAGGGACTGCAAGGACTTCAACAAAGCAACACCACAGGCTCGGTGGAGATGGGTGAGAACAGGATAGATGTGCTTAACGATTTTTGTAGCGAAATGTTGACGATCGGTGTCATCCTGACATATACGAGATTAACGTAATGACATTTGGAGCAGCCTGTTTGCCAAGTGCTGCACATTATGTTAAAACTGTGAATGTGTCGCAGTACCTACAGTCAGATCCACGCGCCGTCAAAGTCATCAGTGACAATCATGTCTATGTAGACAGCTTCGCAAGCGAGTGTAAAGCCATCTCTGTTATATCACGAGTGAGAGAAATACACGCTAACGCTGGGTTTGAGCTATACAAGATTTCCTCAAGTTCACCAGCTGTGGCAAGATCATTGGGCCAGTATGAGACCATAACGAATGTTGGATGGAGTGAAGTTGAGGAGAAGATCCTGGGCATGTACTGGCGGCCATCATCGGATGAATTTAAGTTTAATTTAAAGTATTATCGAGTGCCACAAGCGTGTTAAATGGACATCGAGTTCCTACTAAGAGGGAATTTTTCAGCCTTATAATGTCCACATTTGATCCCTTGGGATTCTTAAGCTGTCAAACGATTTCAGCGAAGTTAATACTGCGTGAGATCTGGCGACGCACCGTTCAGTGGGATGAACCACTACCAGATGATACCAGATGATGGTATCGCCTTCGGAACATGGCGTCAAGAAATGGATAAATTGGAAAAGTTTTATAGCCCGCGTTATTACCTTGGGCAGAAAGTCGTTAAGACAATACAGATGCATGTCTTCGTCGACGCAAGCCACTCCGCATTCGCTGCTGTGGCCTATTGGAGGGTCACTTTTAAGGATAACGATGTGCGGTTGTGCTTTGTGTGTGCCAAGATGAAGTGTTTCCCAATGAGAACTATGTCCATTCCGCGTCTGGAGCTACAAGCAGCCGTGTTGGGAACAAGGCTGATGGACACTATCAGACAGGAGCAGAGTGTAGCCATCAATGACATAGCGCTATGTTCCGACTCAAAAACCGTGCTGCGCTGGATAGGTAGCAATCACCGGCGATATAAGCAGCTTACCGGCAATGGGGTGGCTGATATTCTGGAGTCGACGGAAGTATCCCAATGGAGATGGATAGCGACGATGAAGAGGAGATGCCAAGTGAGTTTGCCCTGGTTACAGTGAACTCCTTTCTCATATCCTTTGAGAGTTTTTTGAGCTACAACAGACTCGTAAGAACTATTGCCTAGGTCCTGGGATTTACACGCTTGTGTCCTGGACAACGAAATGAGCATGAAAATACGGCCTCTCTGCTAAGTGCCTATTGATACGGCGAGCGCAAAATGAGACGTTTCCCGATGAAATAGGAAAGGTTAACGCTAAGGAAGCGGTTTGCTAATCAAAGAGACATACGAGGGCTCGCGACCTTTATGGATGACGATGGTATACTACGAGCGTATGGCAGGATTGACGCTGCACCACATACCATTAATCTTGTCACATCCACATACTGACGGAGATGATAGTGTGTCACTTCCATGCAAAGATGAAACATCAGAATGTGGATACATCTATCACTGAATTCGGACAAGGTTTTGGATAACCAAGCTACCAAGATAATATTCGAATGCAGTACGTGCAAGATACAAAGTGCGAGGCCAACACAGCATAGGATGAGTCCTCTGTCCTCTGATGGACAGACTGCACGCTAATGAATGAGGTTTTTGAACCAGCAAGGTTACAATACGAACTCACGACAAAGGGCATCCAATGGATATTCAACTGTCCAGCGAATCCAGCTGAAGAAGGAGTCTGGGAAAGAATGGTGCAGTGCGTCAAGAGGGTGCTGTGGCATATAGTGAAGGAAGTAGCACCGAAGCAGTACTTAATGGGGAGTTTTCTGATAGAAGCGTAGAATATTGCCAATTCCCGTCCGCTTACCCACTTGCCAATAATAGCGGATCAGGAAGCCCCTCTCAAGCCAAAGGATTTGTTCAAAGGAGTAGCAAATTTACCAACTACGCCCGGAGTTGACGAATAACCGACTGAGAGATTTACGACAAGGAAGCAGTGGCGCACAGCGCGTCTAATGCGAGACCGTGGAAATGGTGTGTCATGGAGTATTTGCCTACCCTCGTGCGTCGTACAAAGTGGTGTGAATGCACTGAGCCCATACGCCAAGGCAATGTGGCGCTCTTATGTGATCCAGCAGTGCCACGTAAGATTGGCACAGAGGCATCGTAGAGGAGGTCTACACTGGACCCGACGGAGTGGATAGGCGTGCAAGTGTACGCATAGCAGAAAACAATCGAGTTCGAGTGATAATGCGTCCCGTCTCTAAGTTAGCAGTATTGGATGTGAGAGAAGCAGGTTCTTCATGGGGGCAGGGATGTCGCGGATCGAATAATGACATTGATTGTTAATGTCACGTTTAGTGTAGAGTACTTACAATCGTATAGATTAAGCCTTTTTGAATATGCGGGAATACTGAAAACTGGCATGATGTCACGTGTTTAAGTTAGCTTTACTTATTGTCGTAAGCGTAGAGGAAGCAAGTGGAAACACTACGGTAAGGCATAACTTGAAATTTAGTATTAAATTTCCATGTATATTTTAGTAGAATAAAACCGCAACCACAACCACACCCCTTGCGTGTAAAAATTGCAACACAGCTCCCTATTGGAAACGACACTTGCACACACCAATACCATTTAAACACTTAAATATGTGCATGAAAAGGAACTATGTACATACAGTAAATATCGCATACATGCAAATTGTATAATGCAGAGAAAATGTTCATATAAGCAATATTAATTATAAGCAATTACATGCTATTTGAGATAATCATTAGATAAAAGACTTTTATGATACAGTTACAGTTTCTGTTCTACTTGCTTGCGTATTTATTTAAAATTATTGTACATGATAATCTATATCTTATATTTTACTTCTATGGCTATGTGGCTATATTACATAGTATATAAATATATTATATTTAATTAGAGAAATCAAATCAAGATGAATACAACATTCCTTACATTAATACCACAACTACCAAAAAAAAACGCAGTTGTTATGGAAACTAAGATAAGTTTATTAGAATTTAACTCAGCCCTAAATATTCTGAAACGTCACACGCCAGGCTATGACAAAATAAACTACACAATGATCAAAGACATTTGAGGTGTAAGCATTCAAAAACCGTATCGTCTCATTTTTCAACAACATATTAAGCCCATGCCTTTCAAAATTATTAGACAAAATAATAACAAAAAGACTGTGGTGGTTTGTAACGTCTAACAAATAACTAAACAGTCACCAATTAAGTTTCTAAAGAGGAAAGTTTTTTACAGAGTGTCTACTCTATGTAGACGTTATTGTTAATAAAGCTAGCGATTTCGCGAAAACATTTGCAATACTAAATCAAATGATAAAATGGTGCTGCACCCCATTGCACTCTTAAATACACCATGATTTTTATGAAAAATAGAAAAATCAGAGTTAAAACAAATGGAAAATATTCCAAAATACACCCTTTGCACAATTGGATCCCACAAGGATCTTATTTCTTATTACCATCAATAGCCTAGCAGACCTAATTGAAACACACAAAAAGTAAAATTCAAAGCGTACAAAATATGTATTAATTGACCTGAAAAAAACCATGACAATGAATCTAGACAGACTCTTTAGAGATAAAGACGCATGGTGCACCACCTCAGGCGCATCACTGTCTATTAACAAAAGTAAACACTTTCATATATGCGGGAAAATTAATTCGTCTGTAATGTATCAAACACAACAATCATCACCGAAGTTAAAGAACTAAGGACATTGGGCGTAACAGTCAGCTCTAGGTACAAATGGACACCACGCATTAGAAACTCCTACCATTTCTCAATTCTTCAATAAACATCATCAGATGCCTAGCAAACACCAAATTTAACTGCCACCCCTTGACACTAATCCAAATAGTTAAAATAATATGCTTATCAAAAATAAATTTCTGACTCCCAATATTTGGTAACACACCCAAATCCACTCTAAGACCAATAGAAACAGTCTTTAATACAGCGATCCGAACCGCACTGGGCGGATTTCACCCTCCACTAATTTATAACCTGTATTTTGAATGCAACATTTCCCCAATAGAAATTAGAAATAAACAATTACAAGCAAAATCATTCAAAATAATTACACATCCACAAGACTCCCTCTAAAAACGATAACGAATAATTTAATAAATAATAAACACACCAAACCATTCAGAAACTGACCATCAAAAATTGTTCCGCCATTTGCACAAACCTGGTTATCACCCTCAGCCCAATAAAGAAAACACCACAAACCAATTAACCATGGAATCTCAAGCCAGACACAGTAAACACTCAACTGACACACTACAACAAAACACAAACCAACAAAGACATATACAACCAATATTCAACGAAATTAAACAATTAATTAATTACAAATTCATATACAAATCATTCATATCACGGATCACTTTTATGCAATCACAAGCAATGGGCACGAAATTAACAAACTTGTGGTCCTACTCTGCTACTCCTCTGTATACACAGCGAAAATCATCGCTCTACTCGAGGCGATAGAAATGGCAGTCATACTCCCTCAAAAGACATGAATTTTCTCGGACTCTCTCTAGCCACTCAAAGCAATCCAAAACATAGGCAATGAATCACTATATGCCACAAAAATTCTCGAACTCATCACTAAACACAACCCGAAAATCAAAATCCTCTGGGCTCTAAGCCATGTCGGTATTTTAGGAAACCAACTTGCAGACAAAGCAGCCAAAAGAACAAAAGTCTCACCCTTCCTATTTAACAACACGAAATTTAAATCGTAGGGACATAAACAACCACATTAAGAAATCACTCGTAAATGAAAATTAAAACGTACTTGCTAGCACCCCGACTTGGTTTCAAACTACCAACCACAATAGACTTCATATCGATCGATACCTACATACACATATCTAAAAAAAAACCTTAACAGAAAAGATCTAACAAACATCATTAGACTTCGACTCGGACACACAAAGAATACACAAAAACATAAACTTCTTCAACCCAACAACGGCCATTACTGCAACAACAATATACCCATCACAATCAAACATATCCTGGACGAATGCACAGCATTTCAACAGCTACGGAAAATCCCAAGCCACTCCCTCACATCACTACTATCCCATCCAACTCCAGAAAATTTAAAAATAGTTAACAATTTATATCAAAAAAGCCAAACTAACACATCACTAAGAACAGAAAAATGTTAAAATCGACACCGTAAGTTAATTACAATTACGCACTAATATACATGTAATCATGTTATTTAAATACACAGTTCTCGGATATCACTCCACCAGTGCAGACATGTACTTTACAACATCTTATCGCTAAGTCTCGGTCAGTTTAAGCTTACGTTAAACACAACGCACCGTAATAAAATAGATAATTTATGACCGCTTGCATGCGTGTCAATAGTACGGTGTATCCCAAGTACGTAAACGTATGTGTAAATATGACCCGACGCTATCAGCGAGTTGCATCCCGTTGGTAGGGTTAAAGTAATGATAAGAATAGAGTAAGTACGCTCTAAAAGAACTAGGATTATAAGAATAAAATATTATAAAATAAAATAGTATTATTCGAGTTGCTCCCGAGAGGAGAATACTTCGAGTTATTCAAGAATGAACTATGTTTCATACAGGAGTACACCACGAGTTGCTTCCGAAGGAACACGGTTTCATTACACGGTTTCTTTTATGCACGTGGTAAACGGGAATATAAACCAAAGAAACAAAAGCTCCAAACAAAAATCAAACAGTTAAATGACTTCACCTCTCCTATCCCAGGACCAGCTGGTGAGCGAGATACCTCGACAACGAAAAAAGGTATTGGGACGAGCCTGGAACAACAGAAAAATGGAAAGACACATGCTAGACTACGTAATAGACGGCCTGACTACCCCATATGGGTATGCCAAAGATATGGCGTCCGACCTGGCTAGAATGCTGGAATCGACGTGCGACGCAATAATGCCTGGGAAGAGGACAGGAAAACAGAAGCCGCCAGTATACTGGTGGAGTGAAGCACTGAAAAACCTTAAGACAGAGTGTCTCAGGAAGAGGAGAATCGCGCAGAGAGCCAGAAGAAACGCCAACTACAAATAGTTACTCGATGTCTATAAGGGAAAACGTGCGGACCTGCAGAAGGCAATCTCAAACGCTAAAGCTGATGCTTTCAGAGAGCTTATTGAGAGCGTCAACAATAACCCCTGGGGACTAGCGTATAAAATTGTACGGAAGTCATTAAAGGGCTCAGGAAGAAGTCCCCACTAGAACCTAATGTCATGACGAACATAGTAATTAATGCAGTACATACAAAATATATTCTTCGCCTGGGTGGTCTTCCTTCAAGATGAATGTGTTGATCTTTGGGTGTGTTGATGATCCTTTTTTTTTTTTTTTTTTTTTACTTTGCATTATTTTTTGGATCTTCTCTTACGAAACTAACAATTATTTTACAAATCTTACAAAACTATATTAATTAACAATTACATTTGCAACTGCTTAGAGTCTACTGGTCCCTACGTATTTATCGTTGGGCTGGAAAGTCATTGTGGCGAAGACGAGATCGGCTAGAAAACCGTGTTCGATCTCTTGCAAGATGATTTGGATGGGCAGAGAGCTTTATGAGGTACTTTTCTTTTATCTGGACTACGACGTCTCTGATCGGAGGGATGTTCAGGTCTCTATGGATGTATTCCTTCCGAATGTACCACGGTGCCCCAGTGGTCGTTCTCAGAATTTTTGATTGAGCCCTTTGGACGATGTCAATACTGCTGCTGCTAGCATTTCCCCAAAGCTGGGAGCCGTAGGTCCAGATCGGTTTTAGGACGGAGTTATATTGCAGAACCTTATAGTCCAGGCTAAAGGGTGATCGTGCGTTCATAAGCCAATGGAGGCTGTTGGCCCTCAGCTTTAGTTGCGTCCTTTTAGCTTCAATGTGCCTGCGCCAGGTGAGGCGTCTGTCAAGGTGTACGCCAAGATACGTAACTTCGTTTGCTTTTGAGATTACAGTATTATATAGTGTAACTGAAGGGCAGTCTTGTTTGTTTAAAGTAATCGTAACATGCTTGCATTCTTGCTCATAAATTTTTATTCGCCAGTCAGATAGCCATTTCTCAACTGTCGCCAGATGTCCAGCAAGCTGTGCTGCTGCTCGCAGTTGGAATTTCGAACGACTTGGTATCGCGGTATCATCAGCAAATGTGGATATTAACATTTGGCTACTCGTGGGAATGTCCGCTGTATAAAGGATGTATAGCGTAGGACCAAGAACGCTGCCTTGAGGAACCCCAGCTTTTATTATATGCTCAACTGATATAGCAGAGTTGCATCTCACTGAAAATGCTCTGTTGTAAAAGTACGACTCTAGCAGATTGTGTGTGCAACTAGGGAGCATTGTTTTTATTTTATACATCAGTCCATCTAACCAGACTCTGTCAAAGGCTTGGGCCACGTCCAAAAATATCGCAGAACAGTAATCCCGATTTTCAAATGCAGTATGATGTTAGATGTTATTCGGTTGACCTGCTCGATGGTTCCATGTTTTCAACGGAAATCAAATTGATGTGCGGGGATTATATTGCGGCTATTCAGATATGGGATAATGTATGTTAGGAGACATTTTTCGAGAAGTTTTGATAAGCATGATAGTAGGCTTATGGGCCTATATGATGCGGGGACTGTGTGATCTTTTCCAGGCTTAGGTATCATTATAATGACAGAATTTTTCCATCTGTCTGGTTATCGCATTAAACAGTTGGCAGATGGTACAGACTGCGCAGTGAAGTAGTTCAATAATCATCTTCGGGGTTATTAAAATGCATCCTGGTGATTTTTTTTGTTGATGTTCCTGGCGGGTCTTTCTCTTTCGCTGGCTGACGTCGCAGGCTCTTTGTGGTATAATAAGATTGCATACGGCCTTGTGGCTCAGCAATTAAATGTAAATGTTTAAACGGCCAAGTGCCGGAGTATAAAATATATTTAGCTTGTACTTGATACAGAGGCATATTCAGAACTAAAACTACAGATTCAATAATGCCATGCTTAAGCTGTTTTGGGCGTCAACACCACGCCACAAAAAAGTGGTCGGCAAGCCGATTCAGCATTATCGCGGACGTTAACCGCATACTATGTTGTGACACAAACAGAAGTGTCTGGTTACCGCCGCTGATCGCTGCAACGAAAACGCCGACAAATAGAATTTTAGGCGTTGCACGTGCGAGGGCGACTTAATAAATATTTGATAATCTTATTTGTTAACTACTCCATCCTCAAGATTATGATCGTCCCCGGTTATAGTAAAGCTATTTATGACCTTTTGTACCCTCCTAGATTCTCGTCTCCTCTTTAGCGCTTGAAAAAGGATTAGTAAGCCAGTGCACAAGAGGCTGATTCCCACTCCAGCTACGAACCATATCTTGGGCGACCATGTCGATGCCATCTCTTCTTTAAACTCATGGATGGTGTGTACATTTTTGTTATTCATCCTGTGGAGTAGTGGCATGCCCAATACTGGGTCATGGCAGATGATGTTCAAGAGTTGAGATCCAGCTATGCCCGCAGTTTTGTTCAGGGCCTCGCGCTGATTGGTATATTTGGTATATCAATTGATGGTCGCTGAGCGTCCAAAGGTGATCAGATGCGTGCCGTTCATAGATATCTCAGGCCCGCTGTCTGTGCATATTTTAGCCGAGCTCCCGTTGACAATCATAACGCCTTCATCCACGAATATGATCGGCTTGAGGTGGCTGGGCGGCGTGTGACAAGGAGCGGTTCCTCCATCATGTAGAGCTCGGGCGCAGGTGTCGTAATTTTCCAATTTGCAGAAGGTGGTATATGTAGTTGTGGTCGGTTACTGCCAAGGTGTCATCTTCGCATTCAGCCACGATGTCATCCTGTAGCTGCAGCACAGTGTAATGATGTGATAACGGGAATATGGTGATCTTCTTAACCCTGGGGTATGCAATTATAATATGGATAATGCTATCGGATTGTAAGATTTTAATGTTAGATGCCTTCATTAGGCATACTATAGAGATTTTTGAATTAAGTTCAACAAGAGATTTCAAATCGTTATGATTAAAAACAGTTGGGTTTATTATGTCAGCCTTAGTAAGCGTGGTTGTAAGCATCAAATTTTGTATCTCAGTTATTTGCATCCTATATCTGGCTAGAAGAGCCTCATACAAATGTGAAGTGTCAACAAAATCGTTCTTTTTGGCCTTAATTATTTGATTTTTGGTGTCTATAAGTAGGTTTTTCTGTTTCTGAGTTTATGATCACCTGTCTATTGTTTCATTCGCTTATTTGAACTCGAACATTCGGAACTTTTTAAAATCGGAGGCATCTGGTGTGCCTGTGACAACTTTGAGAGCTGTGCCTAAAAAGTCTAAGCTTCTTGCTATTCTATGATGGATCTTTAAAACGGACAAAAGATTTATAATGGGGAAATAATTTTGACAGTTTTTCTGTTTCCTCTGCTATGCTTGCAAGCTCAGTCAGATTACTTGAATATCTCTTTGATCCCAAACTACAGCACTGCCGTCTACTACAGGAATGTAGTTGGAGTGTGAATAATCGGTGATCCGACCATTCACCAATGTTTATAAAAAATATTGTACCTACAAGCCTGTAAAAGAGAAAATGAAAAATTCAAACGTGTGTTTACTTTTCCTTCTATTGCATAGTCTATTTGATCAGTGTACCAAAAGCAACCTTTATTTAAGGTTCTTCTTATGAACCCTCCCCTCAACAAGAACAGACGTTCCCATGTCTGATTATATTTTCTCTTCTGAGCATAATGGGGGTAATTTGAAGCCTAGTCTCCTATTTTTTCTCCTACCTCAAATACCCTGTTTTGCCTACTCGGGTTTCACCTGTTAATATTGGTCATTTGTGCCTTTGCTATTTTATCTGTTATAGTTTGCTGGAGGTCGAAGGGCGTTGCGTGAATTATTTCGACGGGTTTTTTGTCTGTCACCGAATGCAATGTCTTATTGTATTCGACTGTAGCCCTCAGGATTAGCTCTATTGTGTCGTCGATTTTTTTGTCGATCTTAATACACCTAGCTATTTCTGTTATTGTGCTGTATAAATGGTCGAACTGTCCGTTTGATACGCTGTGGAGTAGGGCGAATTAACAATGTCTATGCCATAACTATTCTTTAGTAAAGACCTTATTGTCTCAGAATGGAATGCGGCTTCGTTATCGCAATACACTGTCTTTATATTTGGAAACAGGGTTACTAACTGGAATATGGATGATTTTATGTCAACTATTGTTCGATAATTGCGTTTCAGCGGAAAACGTGCTTCTTCTAGAACAACTTGGTTGCTGAAGCAGTTCAGGGATTTGTCCGTTGTTTCGACCGTGTAGGTCAGTGACAGCTTGCTGTGAACAGTGGCAGCGTCAGATTGGGGCTCGTCTTGTAACGCGTTTGCGTTTTTACGGGACAAAGCGTCCGCTACGAAATTTTCTTTCCCTGGCTTGTAAAACATTTTAGCGTCGTAATCTTTGTACGCTTTCCACCTTTTGATCTTTGCAATCGTGTTCTTTTCCGACACTGCAATGGTCAAAGGTAGGTGGTCAGTAAAAATTTGTATATCTTTGGTACCGTATAAGAAATCTTGAAATTTACCCAGAGCCCACACGATGGATAATAGTTCCCTTCCATCTGTGGCGTAGTTTAGCTCGCATTGTTTCAGTGTTTGAGAAATCATGGTGATTGGTCGGCCCCTTGGGATAGAACAGCACCGATGCCATTAGCGGATGCGTCGGTAGTCACGTCGAAAGGTTATTTTAAATCTGGGTACTTGAGGATGACATCTTCTGACGCCAAAATGTTCCGTAGACGCTCAAACACATTGCGCTGAGTTTCGTTAAATTCTAGTGCAACTTTTCTAGACCTGTGCTTTCTGACTGAACCGTTTTCACCGTTTTAGTATGTCTGTTAAAGATCTTGCAATTGATGCAAAATAATTGACAAATCTCCTGTAGTAACTGGCCAAACCGAGGAATGAGCTCAGACCAAACAAGTTTTTTGGCTCGATATATTCCTGTATCGCTTTTACTTTTATTTTCTTTTTTCTCTCTTTGAACCGCCCCTAGTTATTATGAATCCTAAATATTCGACGCTTTCTTTAAAAAATGTAGTTTTTTCTGGTGAGACTCTCATGTTAGCATCGCCTAAGCACTTTAGTACTGTGGCAATATGCTTAACATGGTCAACTTCGTTTTCAGAAAAACTGATGACGTCGTCTACATAAACATAGCACATCTTGCCAAGCTGTTCTCTCAGTACGTCATCTATGGCACTTTGTTAAATGCTTCCCGCATTTGTTAAGCCGAAAGCCAGGCGAAAAAACTCGAATTTACCGCCGTTTACTGAAAACGATGTTTTTTGACGGTCTTGTTGCGCTAGATAAATTTGATAATAACCTGACTTTAAGTCTAAGGTTGTGAAAAAGTTCGCTAGAATCATGGGAATGGATGGCATTGGTTAACAATCGGGAACAGTTCTCTGGTTCAGGTTCCTGAAATCTATTACCAACCGCTTGTTTTTATTGCCATTAGCATCAATTCCTTTTTTATCGACCACCCATGTTGGGCTGTTATAAGGGGACCTGGATGGCCTTATTATACCATCTTTTGACAACTGTTTGATTTCTCTGTTTACGAAATCTGCCACCCCCATAGGGTGTGGGTACAGTTTAGAATAAACAGGTTCGTTGTCTTCCGAAAGAATAGTGCCGAATACTGAGGTGTTAAAAGGAAGTGCCTCTGTCGAAAAAACCTTAATGCTCTCGAGAATCATTTTTTTTAATTCCTTTTTGATGAAACTCGATACCACTATATCGTTAACGTCAGTGAAATTAACGCTGTCACAATTGTGGTATTGTAACTGTTTTGATACATTCTTGTACTCTAGCGTGCTGTTGACCAAATTAAATTTTACTCCCGCCCGCTTTAAGAGGTCGAAGCCTATGATGGCATCAAAAGTATTGAGAGTGTCAAGTAAAAAAAAATGGAAAAAAGCCATGTATTGAGCTCACAGTGAAAGGGTCGTTGACAGAAATTATGTTCTTAAGCTGCTTTACGGGCCTTACACAATTTTTTGCAGAAGCACTCTAAACAGCATTGTTCACTGACGCCTTTGGCCTGTCATGCGTTCGGACGTGTTATATCGTTTCTGTGCCAGAGCACTATTTGTCAGAGTTTTCCTGAATTGAGTGGACTGCCTAAACTTTGATGAGCAATCTACATCCATGGGCTCTGAGGCTTGCCCCTGATCTTCTTTCGCATTCTGCTCTTGGCCATTGCATGTCGAGTCGTAGTCATCTTCTTTCTCGCCAACTTCGGCTGTAGCTTTGTTTTATAGCTATTTTCTTGGGTATCAGAGGTACTCTGAACAACATTGCTCAGACGCTGACGCCTTTGGCCAGTCATGCGTTCGGACGTGTTATTTTGTTTCTGTGCCGGGGAACTATTTGTCTGAGTTTTCTCTAATTGAGAGGGCTGCATAAACTTTGATGAGCAATCTATATCCATGAGCTCTGAGGCTTGTCCCTGATCTTCTTTCGTATTCTGCTCTTAGCCATTGCTTTTTTGCTTACGCTTGACAAAACGAGGATTTATTCTTGTCCTCGCTCGTCACTGTTTGTGATAAAAATCCCTAAATTTCATAGCTTTTACAGTCACTGCTGCTTGCATAAGATTTATTCACTTTGTATTTACTTCGTTTTAGCTTTGAAGTTTCTTGTTAAACTAACATGTTTCGTTAGGGTCTTACCGCTTACTTATCCGAAAGTTCTATTTAGTTGGGAGCCAAATTTATTCTTCGCCTGGGTGGTCTTCCTTCAAGATGAATGCGTTGACCTCTGGGTGTGTTGATGTTCCTGGCGGGTCTTCCTCTTTGGCTGGCTGACGTCGCAGGCTTGTTGTGGTATAAAACGATTACGTTGGGAAAGCTAAAACTTTCCAATAACTGGCCTTGTGGCTCAGCAATAAAAGATAAATGTTTAAACGGCCAATTGCCGGAGTATAAAATATATTTTGCTTGTACTTGATACAGAGGCATATTCAGAACTAAAACTACAGAATCAATAATTGCCATGCTTAAGCTAGAGGAATGCTTTGGGCGCAACAAATCAGTGGTCGGCAAGCCAACTCAGCATTATCGCGGACGTTAACCGCGTACTATGTAGCGACACAAACAGAAGTGCCTGGTTACCGCCGCTGGTCGCTGTAACGAAAGCGCCGACACATAGAATTTAAGGCGTTGCGCGTACGAGGGTAACTTAAAAACTATTAAGTAATCTTATTTGTTAATTTATATAGTAAATGCATCGATTTGAACTACTTGTATTACGTACTCTCTTTGATCGCTTTTGCCACTAAACAAGCCAGTAACATTGATATGTACTGTATGCCATGGTATGTCTACTTTAGGTATTGGATGGAGTTCTGCTGGTATTTTGCCTGACGGTGGCTTAGTCAATTTACAGGTCATACAGTTATCTACGAATTTGTGGACGTATTTATATATATTTCAAACCAGTAAAACGCAAACATTTTGTCTAGTGTCTTATCCCAGTCAAGTTGAACAAGTGATTCGTGAACATGATTTACTACAGTCCATCTAAATGATCTGGGGATAACGGGTAGTTTCTGTTTCTTTGAATTTTTCAATAAAGCATCTTTGATGTGAGCTCATAGGTCTTTGCCATATTTTCCTCTAGCTCGTCATTTTGAATATTTGAAATAATCGACGAAACCTCAGGATCTCTTTGTTGCTCGGCAAATAGCCAATTATTGGTTATTTTTGTTAGTTGCACACGCTTAGTAGGAGCTTGGGCAGACATTTTTATTGGTATTGGATAACGTAATGAAAAATCAACATGTGTCATTTTACTACCAGGCCTATACTGTATGTCAAATGTATGTAAGTATGGCGTAAGATCAATTTTATTGCGTGAAGCTTTTAATGAATTACAATCCGTGAAAACAACAAAATGTCGGCCTCGTTTACTGTAATATTCGACAACGCGAGGTTTATTATCAATTTTATGCATTCAAATTGCACCAAAACCCTCCATACTGGAATCGCTATGTAGTTAAAAACAAGTATTGTCCCTCTGGAGAAACAAATGCTGTACGCTTTATTGAATTTAGCTAAATGGGAATCTGATTTCAACCACTTGCCATATCCAAACATGAAAAATATCTTGCCCCACGTAGTCCAGAATTTTGATCGCTGATCAGTGGCAACAGTATTAGAATTTAATTCGCGATAATCAACGCAAAGTCGGTCAGTGCCATTTTTCTTTTTTGCAAGCAACATGGGACTGCAAACGGAGAACAACTAGACAAAATAATATTTGCTAATAATTTTTTTAACATCATATTCATAACTATTTTCTTTCCACCCGAACTAAGTCGATATGGTCGTCTTTGTATGGTCTTATTTGGACCAACTAATCGTATTTCTAACTGACCGCTTGTAACTCAGCTTTTTTCAATTCCTTTAATAAATGAGCTTGAGTATTTATTTAAAATTTCCAACAAAAGTGATTTATCTACACCACACAACTCAGTGTCAATATTGGCCATTGAACAGTAATTGGAAACAGCCACAGTACATACAAATAGTGTTTTAAAAAGATCGACCTCGTTGTTTGATACTGTGACGTTAAAGTTGTGGTGCAAAATTTCACGATCAATTATAATATCATAATTTAAGCGACCATTTAAAACAACATAAAAAAGAACTGTAATTGAGTGTTTGCTTATTTTTTAATAACATTTGATCAAATTTGCAACGTTCTAGTTACAGTATATTTTCCAATACCCTTCAGATTGATTACATTGTAAATTCGTTTGCCCGAAAGGTTTTGTGACACACATTCCTTAACAAGTAAGCACTCGGCACCTGAGTCGAAATAAAATGGATACAACTTACCAGATTGGGCCAAGGTACAAATTGGCTCTTTTATATGGCACATATTCCCGCGTTTTTTTTTATCGACAATGATGATGCTCCAGGGCAAGCCAATTAAATTAATTCAGGCAAACGCCTTTAATTCATTTTGCAGTTCGATGCGCGTCTTGATGTTGGTTGTAAAAATTGTGCGTTGCAGTTTGTCTTCAATTTGAGCCGCATGCACCGGAATAACGGACACAGTGACTAGTTCTATACTCATGTCTTTCCATTTAGACACAAACGACGTAACCAGGTGGCACCCGTACAACGATAAACACTCGTTTTCTTTTGGGCGGCCATTTAAAATGTTGAAAACCGTGGCTTGCTGGAGTTTCATCGCCTGCAAGCTGATGCAAATCAGTTTTTTAAATTGGTTCCTTCACTCGCTACTCTTACTATTTACACCAACTGTTTTTGATCAAGTCCACGCGCTTATTTTTTGACGCCGCCTTATTGGTGCCGGTGTGCTCAACGCAACAACAAACGCTTGCATTCGTGATCCACGTTGTGAACAAAAAAAACTGTGAAAACCAAAAACAACTGCAGCTAAGCAGCAATATACCAGCAGAAAACAATTTTATAGGTAATAGAAAACACGCAAGGTGAACCGTTGTTATGAAATACACATAGAGTAGGTTCAGTTGCCTTTACATTTAATTCTTAATTCTTATTAAACAAACGCCACGACATGGCTCCCTGACCATCACACGCCCTCGTGTGTCACAAAATAATGAATAAGCGAAAAAGCGAATAATCTGCATAAGACAATTTAATCCAAACTTATTAAAAAAAATTATTAAATTAATAAAATTTAAATTGGTTCCACTCAATGGCAAAAGCACAGGCTATCATACTAGTTATTTCCGTATGTATCCAGCACTCAGAGATTTTCCATTAGTTCCTCACTTTCTCTCGTGAAGTTACTAGATAATCAGGACACCCAAGTACTTAATAAGTAACTCATTAACTCGTATACTTAACAGCATCAGTAAAATAACAACAACGTGGCCTCCAGGTAGGAATCTGATATCACACATTGAAATCCATCAATGCCTTCACTACATTGGAGTCGACCAATGCATATTATTCGTTAGAATCCACTAACGCGTCTCAGACTTCTCTTTCAACGCCGTCATCCACATAAGAATCCACTAATGAGCTATTGACGTCTCTTTCAACGATGTCATCCATATCACACGTGTCCAACTCAATGGGAATCTTTTCTGACAGCATACATCTCATCGACTCATCTGAATACATTTAAGAAAATACTTGTTAGCTAAGAATTTTAAAACATGTCAATCTCCATCTAGTACCTCTGCCACCAAGAATGGACCCTTGAGCTTTGGATCTAACTTTGTTCGGTTTATCTCTTCGTTGTTGAACAATACATAATCGCCAATCTTTAATCTAACAATTTTGTATTTGTTTTTGTCAAATCTTATTTTATAATAATTGGCGTCCTTTTTGTGTTTTAATTTGCCATTTTTCTCACAAAACTTACATCAACTATGTTATTGTCTTTATATACTGAATAGAATGAATATTAATTGGATTGTAGAGATGGATTTGAAGGCATCGATTTAAACTATTTCGTACTGCCTTTGATCGCTTTTGCCACTAAACAGGCCAGTAACATCGATATGTACTGTATGCTATGGTATGTCTACTTTAGGTATTGGATGGAGTTCTGCTAGTATTTTGCCAGACGGTGGCTTAGTCAAATTACAGGTAATACATCAGTTATTTTACAGTTATCTACGAATTTGCGGACTTATTTAGAGATATTTTCAAACCAGTACAACGCAAACATTTTGTCTAGTGTCTTATGCCAGTCAAGGTGAACAAGTGATTTGTGAACATGATTTACTACAGTCCATCTAAATGATCTGGGGATAACTGGTAGTTTCTGTTTCTTTGAATTTTTCAATAAAGCATCTTTGATGTGAGCTCATAGGTCTTTGCCATATTTTCCTCTAGCTCGTCATTTTGAATATTGGAAATAATCGACGAAACCTCAGGATCTCTTTGTTGCTCGGCAAATAGCCAATTATTGGTTATTTTTGTTAGTTGCACACGCTTAGTAGGAGCTTGGGCAGACATTTTTATTGGTATTGGATAACGTGAGAAAAAATCAACATGTGTCATTTACTACTACTATACTGTTTGTCAAAGTTAAACGACTGCATATATGCCCACCATTGATGGACTCTTGGCGTAAGATCAATTTTATTGCGTGCAGCTTTTAATGAATTACAATCCGTTAAAAACAACAAAATGTCGGCCTCGCAGATTGTATCGAAAATGTTTCATCGAGTTGAAAAAAGATAGCGTTTTCAATTCGAAGAGAAGAAGTTCGTTTACTGTAATATTCGACAACGCGTTTATTAATTTTTATTATTATTATCAATTTTATGCATTCAAATTGCACCAAAACCCTCTGTTCAAGTATGAACATGATACGCTGCACGTCTGAGCGCGGCTCAATATCTTACAACAGCTGCAAGCACTTATCCTAACCGCTTGTGTCAGAATTTTGGCATAAATGAGTTCCAGATGTGGATAAGCGATCGTCTTACAAGCGACCGTAATAAATAATAAACACGCTGTCGTCTTACTAACGACTGCATTAGAGATAAAGATATTGTTAGAGATAAGACTTTTACAATAAATAAAGGATCGCTTAGCCGAGCGAGACAGTTCGAAACTAAACGTCGACTCAAGTATGTATTTTTATACGAGTTCGAAACTAAACATCGACTCAAGTATATTATCATACATTTTTTGGTCCTTCGAGTTTTTACAGCGTGTTCTGTGGCTTACAACAGAACAGTGGAAAAAATTTTTAAAAAATTATAAAAAAACTGCAACTTAAAGCAAGCAAGACAAGCGTGTTCTGGGGCTTACAACAGAACGGTGAAAATTAAGTGCCAATAAAAAAGTTCAATCAATTGAAAATGTTGAAGGAGAAGCATATTGAGCTATTAAAGAAGCAGGTGTCTCTCAGGGATGAGTTTCACAAGCTGATGAATCAAGGTGCAAGCCTACACTTGATTGAAAACGTAATAGCGGAGTACAAAACAATCAACTCAGCTCTGATGAAAATCGGGATTATTGATCACGAATATTTTAATGATAAGATCTTCGATTCGACAATGGCGCACTGGGCGACATACAAAATGACGATATCTCAAGTAAAGTCAGATGATCATGTGGGTGAATATGCTGCTGAGGAACCTGCCGGGCCTTCCAAAAAACATGTTGGGCAGACGGAAAAGAATGATTCTGAACGGAGCACCAAAAGCAGCGTAGGCCCAATTGACAGCATGGTCGAAAGAGTTGACAGGCAAGCAGTCCGTCTGCGTAATGAAATGGAAAGAGCCAGAATACATTTGGCACATCCAACTAAAGATGAACTTATGGACATAAAGGACAGTATAAATGTCCGAATGGAGTCAATTCAACTGACTATGCTAGAAATCAAATATGAATGGTGGGCTTTTAATACTGATGAAATCGACGATTTGAAAGTCGAGGTTAAAATTCTGTCAAGCAAAATAGATAGATAAAATGTTAGAATTACAAAAGCCATCAACAGATGGATATCAAAGGCAAGATGCCCCAAAGGTGGATCTACCACAGTTTGATGGCAACTCCAAGGAATGGCCAAACTTCTACGGAATATTTACGGAGATTATTCACGAAAGAGTAGATGTCAGCGACACAATAAAGCTGAACTACCTAAGGTCATGTCTCAAAGGAGATGCAAACACAATGGTCAGTCACCTACTGATCGGCTCAGCTGCAAATTATAAGGCGGCGTGGGAACTTATATGTAAGCGGTATGAAAATAATCGTAAAATTTTCGCCGACCGGCTTAACATATTACTGGAGTTGGAAACTCTGAAATGCGACTCGGAAAAGAGGATTCGCAACTTTCTGGATACAGCCACTGAGTGTATCTATATTATAAAGGAAAAAGCTAAGATTGGCTAGCAAGCTGATGTAATTTTTGCCCAAATTCTACTTCGGAGGTTTTCAACGGTGGCTCTTCAGCAGTACGAACAACATGTGAAAACAAAAAACCGAGAGATTCAATCACTTAATCATGTATGGGATTTCTTAAACCAGTTACACAATGCAGTAGATTCTGTTCAAAAAAGTGTTGTTAAAGGATCAAAACAACATCAGCAAAGAACATGCCGTTTTTGTTCAATAAACGGACATGATACAGATAGATGCCAAAAATTTAAGGCTGCTTCGGTGAGCAAACGTAAGGAGTTTGTTTGGTGCAGACCTGTTTCCCTTTATTATGATGGGTCAGGTCAAAACCATCAATGGAGCGCTGGGACTGAAGACGAGACTTGGATGGATCATTTCTGGAAATATTGCCCGGGCCCCCCAAAAGACGATTTTGTCAGCGACTACAACTGTCAACCTTGATGACCTGGAGCGCTTCTGGGAACTGGAGGAAGAAAAACCGAGGATGTGGAAGAAAATCTGCGTTGTGAACAATATTACCAGGAAACAACAACAATTGATTCAGATGGAAGACTCATAGTGGCAATTCCCTTCCGTAGCGAATTTGAATTGAGACTCGCGTAAGCAAGCAGTAGCAAGGCTGATACAAATGGAAAAGAAATTCAAGAATAACAGAAGTTTATTCAACCAATACAAGGATTTCATGAGGGAGTACCTACAGTTCGGTCACATGGTAGCAGTAAACACAACGGGTCAAGGAAAATACAATACTACCTGCCGCACCAAGCAATTATTAGGCCAGACAGCCTAACTACAAAACTAAGAGTGGTTTTTGACGCCTCAGCAAAAACTACTAATGGGTGTAGCCTGAACGATGCAATGGCAATAGAACCCAAAATTCAGAGGGACAAATTTTACATTTTAACATGTTGGAGAATGTGGCAATATGTAATAACAGCAGAAGTCGAAAAAATTTACCACCAAATTAAAATAACACCAGCTGATCAGGAGTATCAGTATATCGTATGGAGAGAAAACGTAAGGGAGCCACTACAAGTATACAAGCTAACAACCGTGACATATGGGACATCTGCTGCACCGTTTCTAGCTGTGCGCTCATTGTAGAAACTGGCGGACACTTACTGCCATCGTAATGAAACATTGGCTAAAGGCATCAAACAAGATTTTTATATGAACGATTTGATGACCGGTGCAAATACAATTGAAGACTGCATCGAAATTCAGCAGTCGGATGTTTTTAGTATTATTCCAATACCATTTATCAGCGATAATCAAAAAATTATTCCAATAGAAGCAGCGAATTATATGATTTACAGTACCGCTTTGAATACGTTTCATTTAATATCTGAACCGAATCTCAACAAATGCCGTTGGGAAAACGAGGATACAAGAGTTTGCATTGGAAACTGGGCATGGAAAGATGCTGATGAAAACTTTTGTGAAACTACACCATTGAAGCCTCACTCCAAAATCACGTGTGTAATGACAGAATATAGGGATCAATCATTTTGGAAGGAGCCTGGATCCCACAATCGGTAGTTTTTTAAAACATTTGAAAATACATCGGGTCATGTTCAATGCAGTGACTCACATAATCAAATAGTAACAATACCTAAAGTTGGCATAGTGGACCTCGAAGAAGGATGCTCGTTAAGATTGAAGGGAATAACTCTACAGGTCCCTCAGAGCGTGAATTTATCATATAAAGCGAACTATTAAACCCACTTCGTAAAGGAAGCCGATGAGCAAACACCCTTTGAGCTAACACCAGTTGGTTCTATAACAGCGAGCAACACAAAGGAATTAGAACGGCTGCACAAAATGATTCAATATCTCGACAGCCACAAAGTACATTTGGGCAACTTGCATTTGTTCACAGCAAGTGGTCACACATCGCTGGTGTTAGTCATTGTCGTCATTATAGTTCTTGTAGTTTATGCAAGAATGAAGTACCTACAAAATAGACAGCTTCTGGTTGTCACATTCACACTCTCCCGGAGAATGTTCAAGTATAAACATGATACGCTGCACGTCTGCGCGCGGCTCAATATATTACAACAGGTGCAAGCACTTTTCCTAACCGCTTGTATCAGGATTTGGGCATAAATGAGTTCCAGATGTGGACAAGCGATCGTCTTACAAGCGACCGTAATAAATAATAAACACGCTGTCGTCTTACTAACGACTGCATTAGAGATAAAGATATTGTTAGAGATAAGTCTTTTACAATAAATAAAGGATCACTTAGCCGAGCGAGACAGTTCGAAACTAAACGTCGACTCAAGTGTGTATTTTTATACGAGCTCGAAACTAAACATCGACTCAAGTATATTATCATACACCCTCCATACTGCAATCGCTATGTAGTTCAATGGGATGCTGAGGATCGAATATAGTGAGTACAGGGTCATCTGTCAACGTTACGATAACTTTCTGGTGAATTTTCTCGTGCTATTATTTCCATTCAAATACTTTATTTTTGCATATAAGGCTATACAATGGTTTCATTATTTGTGAAAGCTTTGGCATAAATTGCCGAAAATACAATGCCCAGCCAATAAACTGTCTCACTTGAATAACAGACTGTGGGAATAAATCAATCAATGCTTGCTTCGTGCTTGGCATAGGACGAATATCACCTTCCCTAACCTCGATTCCCAAATATTCGAAACTGAATCTTAGAAAAGCACATCTTGCGATATTAAAAGAAAACTCAGCATAAGATACAATTTTTAAAACTGTTTTTAATGTCCTCCATATAAACTATTACAAAAGTGTAAGCAAGCTCACCTAATGCCACATTGCATTACCGCACGCTGAAATACAGATGGTGCATGTTTAAGCCCGAAAGGCATAGTTAAAAACTCGTATTGTCTGTAATCTGATGGAATCAACTTGCCATATTCAAACATGAAAAATATCTTGCCCACGAAGTCTAGAAATTTGATCGCTGATAAGTGGCAACGGATATATGTCGGCAACAGTATTAAAATTTAATTCGCGATAATCAACGCAAAGTCGGTCAGTGCCATTTTTCTTTTTTGACAAGCAACATAGGACTGCAAACGGAGAAAAACTTGACAAAATAATATTTGCTAATAATTTTTTTAACATCATATTCATAACTATTTCCTTTCCACCCGAACTAAGTCGATATGGTCGTCTTTGTATGGTTTTATTTGAACCAACTAATCGTATTTCTAACTGGCCGCTTGTAACTCGGCTTTTTTCAATTCCTTTAATAAATGAGCTTGAGTATTTATTTAAAATTTCCAACAAAAGTGATTTATCTACACCACACAACTCAGTGTCAATATTGGCCATTGAACAGTAATTGGAAACAGCCACAGTACATACAAATAGTGTTTTAAAAAGATGGACCTTGTCGTTTGACACTGTGACGTTAAAGTTGTGGTGCAAAATTTCACGATCAATTATAATAATATGTCGGTGTGTACTGAGTGTGTATGGTTGTGTGTGTGACCATGCTTTTCAAGTATTTGACCAGAATAGTAATTTCATCATTATGGTTATATTGCATCAGCCTCTAATTGTGTTGTGATTGTTTGTCTGCATTTTGTAACTTTGAGAAGAGCCCTTTTAGCAAGGCGACAGCGTGGACTCGCTGTCGCCGAGTGTGGTTCCGTGGTAGGCACAAAGAATAAGTGTGCGATGCAGGACGGTTGTGTTAGAACTTCTGTGCGACCGAAACTCGCTGCGCTAAAGCAATGCCAGAGAATAATAACAGTGTTCCGACATCAGAAGTGGGATCTGGCTCGCTACCTAATAGCGGAGATGGGCCATGGCGAATTTTAATGGAAATGCATAATAAAAATTTGATCGAACTTGTTAAAGCTATACAATCAACAACATCTAAAACAACAAATAAAATGCAGACGTTGTTGGCGCCGAAGCATCGGCCTGGTGTTCTACAGTAAGCATAATTCTGGCAGAAAATACTATAAGAGGCAGTGCGTTGGTGATGGCATTGAGTGCAGCGATGGAAGGCAGTGCGTCGCAGTGGCTCTCCCAAATATGCTACCCTAACATAACCTGGGCCGAGCTTAAGGAACTTTTTGTTCAGCGTTTTACCAGTGTAGAAATTCCAGCGGCTATGTTTCTGGCAATGTTGGCAAGTTGTCCGACCGACGGTGAATGTCTCTCCAATTATGCGAGCCGCATGATGACGTCACTTATCATGAAATGGCGTGAGATGGATGTGGACGAAATTGCAGTTTCTGTGATGCTTGCTAAGTTGGCTCATGTCGATAGCAGATTTCAGCGCCTGACCTTTACTTAAATTTGCTCACTAAGGTGTCATTTCTGTGGAAAACTAGACCAAAAGATGATCAAATGCATAGCCAAACAACAGCAGGATCGCTCGTCTTATGCTACAAACAATGGCGGCCGGAGCGGATTTGGTCACCATCAAAAAACAGAGGTTACCTGCTTTAAGTGTGGTAAGCGTGGCCATATTTCAACACACTGCGACAAGCCCAAAATAGACAAGGTCAAGAATACGCCTCAAATGAATAGAGTCGAGCTTTGTGAAATTGTTGAGCCCAAAGGAGAGATGGTTCATCAAGGTGAGACGTTTGCAACTACGTGACTCTGGAGCGGAATGTTCATTAATCAAACAAAAGATAAGTACCAAATTAGTGGGTAAAAGAATTAACAATGTAGTGATGTTGAAAGTAATTGGCAACGGCAGCATATGTAGCACATTGCAAATACTTAGTAACGTAAACATTAACCATCATTGTATTGAAATATTGTTCGATGTTTAAGACGATAAGTATTTGAAAAATGATATCATTATTGGTTGAGAAGTACTGTCTCCTGGATATTGGCCACTGAACAGTTATTAGAAACAGCCACAGTACATACAAATTGCGTTTTAAAAAGAGCGATTCTTGTCGTTTGATACTGTGACGTTAAAGTTGTGGTGCAAAATTTCACGAGCAATTATAATATCATAATTTAAGCGATCATTTAAAACAACACGAAAATGAACTGTAATTAAGTATTCGCTTATTTTTTAATAACATTTGATCAAATTTGCAACGTACGAGTTACAGTATTTATTCCCATACCCTTATTTTTATTTATTTATTTAATATCAACTAATAGCAGTCGACCAAAATTTGAAAGTAACATTAATATAAATTTTATTATAAATTAAAACTGAAGTTATATAATTTAAATTTAAAACGAAATATTTAAGTAATAAATTAAAGTTAATATTAATATCTGGGGTGTTCAAAATGAGAATATTAAATTATCCAACATTTGTTGCGAGGATTGGGAAAAACCGAGAAAAACCCAATCAGATCAATATATTAGTATATTAGTGTAGAATAAAGAAGTATTAAAATATTGACAATATACTATTACTTACGTATATACTATTAGGAGCAATAGTACATACAAGCATAGTATATTAAGTATTAATGTATAAGAGAATTAGTAAATAGGGTTTACACTGTTACTAATAAATATACTATTAGAAGGGAATAGTATATAAAAGTAGCAGTATAATGAAGAAATAAAAGGAGTAAGATAAATTGAAGAAACGTAGCTAGAAAGAGTGCTAATTGTTTCTACTAGCGTGGAAAGAGCTGTGTAAAGCGTAATCTGTTGTGCATGTAGGAAGGGACAATGGGATATAGTTCCTAGTACAACGACGAGGTATAGAAAAACTAAGACGACCTAAAAGGAAGGCATACTCAATATTGCCTATAATCAGTTTGTGTAGAAAAACAGCATTAAGAGTTTTTCTACGATTAACTAGAGAAGGAAGATTAAGAAGAAGAAGCCTACTGGAGTATGTCGGTAGACGAAGATTGGGGTCCTAGTTTAGTCCACGCAAAGCGAACAGCACGAATTGCTTTTGAACGGATTCAATTCGATCCTGGGTGGCACTATACTGAGGGCACCAGACGCACGAACAGTATTCCAGAATCGGCCGAACAAGAGAAATGTAACGGATTTTTGTGGTAAAAGGATCATTGAATTCCTTTGACCGATCGAGTTTAAAGATAAGAAGACTATGATTGACAGAGTCAAAAGCTTTACTAATATCCGTGTAAATAACATCGGATTGACTTTTTTTAAAAATGCATTATTTACCAAAGTGGTAAATTCCAGTAAATTGGTCACAGTGGAACGACCTTGTACAAAGCCATGTTGGGCAGGGGATATAATTGATTTACAGCAATTCTGTATAGTAAAAACGAGAATCTTTTCAAACAATTTACGAATTGCAGATAGCTTTGCGATGCCTCTATAGTTTGAAATGTCAGACTTGTTACCTTTCTTATGGAGTGGGATTAGGTATGAATCTTTCCAACGAACAGGGAACCTAGTGGATTCAATAGAGTGAATAGCTTAAGCAACGGTTCAGCCAGAGAAGAGCAGCACTCCTTAAGGACACAGAATGCTGTCAGGCCCAGGAGAGAAAGAAGCTATTAAAGAACTAATAGAAGCGGCTAGAGAGTCGTAAGATATAGTAGGAGTGAAGATAAAGTTGGAGGCAGGAATATTATAGGGATAAGAAGAGTTGAAGGAGGACATAGGTTAGTAAGTAGATTGGAAAAAGTTAGCAAAGAGATCAACTGCAGCAGAATCGTTGTGAGCTTTCTCTAGCCCTAGAAAAAAATATGAAGGTAAAGTTGAAGATTTTCTTTTCATATTTACAAAATTAAAAAACTGCTTAGCATCGCGAGAAAACTGTATTTTACGACGAGCAAGATAATTCTCGTAACATACAGAGTTTAGGAGGGAAAAGTTTGACTTGGCAACAGAATATTTATACCAATCAACGCTAGACCCAGTTTTCTTGTACTTTTTAAAGTGTTTAGACTTAACATTTTTTAAGTACGAAAGTCTGCGAGAAATCCAAGGGGGCTTTGACAGATTTAACGACGGGGTGTAGTTAGTGATACACACGTCCAAGAGTGAGTTTAATATATCATAAAAAGTGCCAAGGGCAATATCAATATCAGTGCCTCTATTAAGAAAAGAAAGAAAGAAAAAGATCATTAAGTAATTGAGTAACCCCTACGAAAGCAACGACGTGTAACTTGCTAACGAGGTAGTGAAGAAGGAACAAGAAGTGAGATACAAATCTCGATAGATGGATGATGAGGATCTTCGGGGACAGTAAGTGGCGAAGTTCTATAGACGCATGAGTTTGCATGGTCATTTATAAAAATAAGGTCTAGAATCCTACTCAGATGGTTTTTAATTGGGTTCATCTGAAATATTGAAAAATCAGGAATGCAATCTAAAAACTCATGACTATAGGAGGGTACAAGATAATTTAGGTTATTGGAATAAGTCCATGAGATGTTGAGTAAATTGAAATCACCAATCACAATGAAAATATCAGTATCCTTCACTAGAAGAGTTACTTCTTTTATACATGTAATATGTTGCATATAAACATGTAAATCAGACGATGGGGGAATGTAGGAGCAAACAATGTAAATAGATTGTGTTGAAGATGTTACTTTAACAGCAACAATTTCAATATCAGAAGGCATATTAAAAGAGATACGATCAGACTGAAAGAACGATTGGACGGCGATAAGCACGCCACCACCACGACGTATCTGTCGATCATGTCTAAATACAGAGTATCGATTTGACATAATTTCGCTATCAGATATGCTAGGAGTTAACCAAGTCTCTGATAAAACGATAATGTCAAAATTAAGCGAAAAGCTAGCCAAATAAAGATTTTTAAGCTTCGTTAAGAGGCCTCTAACATTCTGGTAATGAATGTATAAGGAAACGGGACTCGAACCTATTTTTTTGATACAGCCTCAGATACTAAGGCAGAACTAGGGGCTGGAAGTGCAACAGATGGCACAGTTCGCCGTTTGGGCGTAAACTCATGAACAACCATATGTGGTGGCCAAAATTTTGGGTCACAAATAATTGGAAAGGCATCAAATGGAACACTTATTTTGAAAGACGCAATTTCACGAGGCGAGGATACACGAGCGGACGACTTGCCAGCAATATACGCCTTAATGGAATCACAAGTTGTGTCTGAGGATAATCTAGACACAAAAATTTGCTTTCGAGGGACTACAACCGACAGCATAGGGGCTGGTGTAGTTTCCAGTGCAACATTATCGCCACTATCGGCTGTAGCGGAATTACGTAGGGGTCTACGTTTCCTACTAGAAACTAACTTTGGGGACGACACTAAGTTACGGACGGGATCTAAGATAGGCGAGATAGTCGCCGCATCAGGCGACGGCGCAGGAGAAATAATAGAACACAAATTGCCTGTAGATGGCGATAATGAAAGTATGGGCGAAACATCCAGATGACGTGAAGTCACCGGTGATGTTAAAGACGATAGGAAAGACGATAGGAAAGTTTTAAAAACTTTTCAAAATCGCGAGTATTAATACCAGCACACTTGATATGCATAATATTCTCGCAAAGCCAGCAATGGACAAAATGCTGTTGGGGCGACTCATTAACGAGCTTGCAGCCTATCTTGCAGCACGACATAGCGATTAAAACTTGACGAGGTTCACTCAAATATATATAGAGTACACTCAAGTTGCACTCAAAAGTATCGAAAAAAGGAAAAAGCTTGAAAGAGCAAAGCACTAACAAACAACACAGCAATTAAGCCGAAAAATGGAATTGCAGAAGTATTGAACACTCAAACTAAAACAAGAGAGCGAAAAAACCCAACAGCACAAGCGAGAGATTGGAGATCGGTTGACCGAAAGCCACAAGCAAAACAAAGCAAACACGCGCACAAAAGTCTTGTAAAGGCGAAATAAATTCGGCACTGATGTGCGCTTTGACAAGAGAGCAAAATTACAAATTGTGAGAGACAAGCAAAAACAACAGAGTACAGCAAAAATAACGCGAAAGTAAAATTGTCGTAAATATCAACGCTTCGTCCGCAAACAAATGAGCAAGAATGCAATAAAATAGTCTGTGAGAGCGCAGTGAAACAAAGAGCACAAACAAAAACAGACGCATGCACTGAGGATTACAAAAGCAAGCGCCAAAATTGTTTGTTTACACAAACAACAAACACCGCAAATAAGATTTAAAAACAAAAAATAATATCACGGCACAACATCTAAAACTTTACACTTCAAGCTAACAAGCGTAATAGTAATAATTGAAAATTTATTAACACAATTAATTAAGAAACACAGAAAATGTAAAAAAACGAAATTAAATAGCAGCGTTAAGAAAATACGTCTATACTGAACGAGTTCTCAAATGCAATTAATCGAATTAAGATTGACTACATTGTTAATTCGTTTGCCCGAAAGCTTTTGTGACACACATTCCTTAACAAGTAAACACTCGGCACCTGAGTCGATATAAAATGGATACAACTCACCAGATTGGACCAAGGTTCCAATTGGCTCTTTTATATAGCACATATGATGCTCCAGGGCAAGCCAATTAAATGTGACCAGCTTTTCCACGTTTATAGCAAATGATTCCACTCTTCACGTCTGACGGACGGGGCACGTAAGAATTGGAACTTTGTTGCGTTTTACCTCTGTCTCTCTTTGTACGGCAGTCAGCAATTTTGTGTCGCTGTTTTCCGCAAAAATTACATTTTAATACAGGCTGCAATCGCATTCTCTTAAATGCAGAATTTTTAATAATGCCACTCCATTATCCTTTTTGTTGCCAAAGGCAAACGCCTTTAATTCATTTTACAGCTTGATGCGTCTTTATGTTGGTTGTAAAAATTGTGTCATGCAGTTTGTCTTCAATTTGAGCCGCATGCACCGGAATAACGGACTCTGTGACTAGTTCAATACTCATGTCTTTCCATTTAGACACAAACGACGTAACAAGGCGGCAACCGTACAACGATAAACACTCGTTTTCTTTTGGGCGACGATTTAAAATGTTGAAAACCGTGGCTGCTGGAGTTTCATCGCCTGCAAATTGATGCAAAACGGTTTTTTAAATTGGTTCCTTCACTCGCTACTTCTACTGTTTACACCAACTGTTTTTGATCAAGTCCACGCGCTTATTTTTTGACGCCGCCTTATTGGTGCCGGTGTGCTCAACGCAACAACAAACGCTTGCATTCGTGATCCACGTTGTGAACAAAAAAAACTGTGAAAACCAAAAACAACTGCAGCTAAGCAGCAATATACCAGCAGAAAACAATTTTATAGGTAATAGAAAACACGCAAGGTGAACCGTTGTTATGAAATACACATAGAGTAGGTTCAGTTGCCTTTACATTTAATTCTTAATTCTTATTAAACAAACGCCACGACATGGCCCACCCGACCATTACACGCCCTCGTGTGTCACAAAATAATGAATAAACGAAAATAGCAATATGCCTTGCTCAATCTGCAAAAGACAATTTAATCCAAACTTATTAAAAAAAATTATTAAATTAATAAAATTTAAATTGGTTCCACTCAATGGCAGCAGCACAGGCTATCATACTAGTTATTTCCGTATGTCTCCAGCACTCAGAGATTTTCCATTAGTTCCTCACTTTCTCTCGTGAAGTTACTAGATAATCAGGACACCCAAGTACTTAATAAGTAACTCATTAACTCGTATACTTAACAGCATCAGTAAAATATCAACAACGTGGCCTCCAGGTAGGAATCTGATATCACACGTTGAAATCCATCAATGTCTTACTACATTGGAGTCGACCAATGCATATTATTCGTTAGAATCCACTAACGCGTCTCAGACTTCTCTTTCAACGCCTTCATCCACATAAGAATCCACTAATGAGCTATTGACGTCTCTTTCAACGATGTCATCCATATCACACGTGTCCAACTCAATGGGAATCTCTTCGATGAGATGTATGCTGTATCTCATCGACTCAAATGAATACATTTAAGAAAATACTTGTTAGCTAAGAATTTTAAAACATGTCAATCTCCATCTAGTACCTCTGCCACCATGAATGGACCCTTGAACTTTGGATCTAACTTTGTTCGGTTTATCTCTTCGTTGTTGAGCAATACATAATCGCCAATCTTTAATCTAACAATTTTGTATTTGTTTTTGTCAAATCTTATTTTATAATAATTGGCGTCCTTTTTATGTTTAAATTTGCCATTTTTCTCACAAAACTTACATCTACTGTGTTATTGTCTTTATATACGTGTAACATGCCTAAAGGCCTAGCATCTTTTCCAATCACTAGCTTTCGTAGTCCGTGTACAATTTATGGCCAGTTGTATTTCACCTAAAGCGTTTTGCCAAGAACGCTCACTACTTTCTATTTTAGATCGATTTGTACCAAATGTTGTTTTTTATTAACAATTTCTATACAAAATTCTTAAATTTACGAAATGCCTTGTTTCGCCTAACTAAAATAACAAATTGTATTACAAAACAGGAAAAAATTGTGAAAAAAATTGATAAAAGTGCTTGGGCCATTGTCTGGTGATTTAACGGAAACAGTTAATACATAATCAGCTTATAACAGATCGGCGCTATAAGCTTCCGCTGTATATATGTATTTATGGAAAGAGTAGATTTAGATATATAGTCTGAAAATCAACTATCGGGAGCCCACAGTTTGAAGGTGCGATCGAACGAGGTCGTCGCTATGTACTGCGAGTTGGGGGAGATGTCAACGGCAATCACTTTGTTGTCATGGCCCTGAAGTGTTTTTAGCGGCTGCCACGTCTTGTTGGACCAGATCTTTGTGGTCGAATCGTAGGAACAGGTGACCAAAAAGGTACCGGTATCCTGCTGATAGCTGACATCTGAAATGAGATTTGTGTGCGCAGGTATGGTGTAGACAGGCTGGCGACGACGCAAGTCCCAGATTTTGCATGTGTTGCACCCAAATGCCCCTCCAGGAACATAATACAGCGTCCGGTGCGCAGGTCCCAGACTCGACCAAAGGCATCTAAGCCGCCAATAACTAAGACGCTACCATGCGATTGATAGCTAAGGCAATGCACCGGCTTGGCGTGTCCTTCTTGATGGAGGACCTCAGTCTTTTGTTCCAAATCCCAGAGGCGCCACGAGGAATCGTAACAGGCGGTAGCCAAAAAGCGTCCCGATAGTTGAAATGCTACTTTGGACACCCGATCCGCAATCGAGTCCTCATTGCCAAAGCCCCACAACTTGACGGCACCGTCGTGCCCACCATAGGCCATGGCCACCACATTCTCCTCAACAGTCTTCACGCTTGGACGCAGTGCTACGCCACCTACGTAGCTGGCATGGCCGCGCAGTGTCTGCTTTAGCTCGCAGTCAGGCACGCTCCAAAGCTTACAGAGGCCCGACCACGAGGCGGTCATCATCAAGGTTGAATCATGATTAAAGGCTGCACTGCTGACGCCGCTGCGCTAGTTTGCCGCTTGCGTTCTGTCTCTTCCAGTGAGCCATATTGCAGTGTGCGTTGCCGCTTTATGTACTGGATATCATCGTCACCCGACATTATTTATTAATTCAAAATAATTAATTTTTAAAACAAAAACTATGCCAACGAAATAAACAACATAAAAAGCCTGACACCGCAAACGTTTCCCGTGTTGCAAAATATATTTACACTCGCTCTCACTACATGGCTGTTAGCATATGTTTCCAGACACTCATAACGCGCTCCACGTGACCGTTTGCGCGACTAGCACCTATCGCAATCAAATGTAAATCAATTTTCTGTATACAGCAAAATTTACTAAAATCTGTGCCGGCAAAACATCTCATGATTCTTTGGTGGTACACCAAAAAACGATATCGATGTCTTTAGGGCATTAATAAAGTTTTCACAATGAATATTAATTGTATGGTAGAGATGGATTTATTTGGTAAAGGTATCGATTTAAACTATTACGTACTCCCTTTGATCGCTTTTCCCACTAAGCAAGCCAGTAACATCGATATGTACTGTATGCCATGGTATGTCTACTTTAGGTATTGGATAGAGTTCTGCTGGTATTTTGCCTGACGGTGGCTTAGTCAATTTACAGGTCATACAGTTATCTACGAATTTGCAGACGATTTAGAGATGTTTTCAAACCAGTAAAACGCAAACATTTTGTCTAGTGTCTTATCCCAGTCAAGGTGAACAAGTGATTCGTGAACATGATTTACTACAGTCCATCTAAATGATCTGGGGATAACTGGTAGTTTCCATTTCTTTGAATTTAGCAGAATTTTTGCATTCAAATTGCACCAAAACCCTCCATACTGACATCGCTATGTAGTTCGATGGGATGCTGAGGATCGAATATAGTGAGTACAGGGTCATCTGTCAATGTTACGATAACTTTGTGGCGAATTTTCTTGTGCTATAATTTCCATTCAAATACTTTATTTTTGCATATAAGGCTATACAATGGTTTCATTATTTGTGAAAGCTTTGGCATAAATTGCCGAAAATACAATGCCCAGCCAATAAACTGTCTCACTTGAATAACAGACTGTGGGAATAAATCAATCAATGCTTGCTTCGTGCTTGGCATAGGACGAATATCACCTTCCCTAACCTCGATTCCCAAATATTCGAAACTGAATCTTAGAAAAGCGCATCTTGCGATATTAAAAGAAAACTCAGCATAAGATACAATTTTTAAAATTGTTTTTAATGTCCTCCATATAAACTATTACAAAAGTGTAAGCAAGCTCACCTAATGCCACATTGCATTACCGCACGCTGAAATACAGATGGTGCATTTTTAAGCCCGAAAGGCATAGTTAAAAACTCGTATTGTCTGTAATCTGATGGAATCAACTTGCCATATTCAAACATGAAAAATATCATGCCCACGTAGTCTAGAAATTTGATCGCTGATCAGTGGCAACGGATATATCAGCAACAGTATTAGAATTTAATTCGCGATAATCAACGCAAAGTCGGTCAGTGCCATTTTTCTTTTTTGCAAGCAGCATGGGACTGCAAACGGAGAACAACTAGACAAAATAATATTTGCTTCTGATTTTTTTTAACATCATATTCATAAATATTTCCTTTCCACCCGAACTAAGTCGATATGGTCGTCTTTGTATGGTCTTATTTGGACCAACTAATCGTATTTCTAACTGGCCGCTTGTAACTCGGCTTTTTTCAATTCCTTTAATAAAATTTCCAACAAAAGTGATTTATCTACACCACACAACTCGGTGTCAATATTGAATATTGGCCATTGAACAGTAAGTGGAAACAGCCACAGTACATACAAATAGCGTTTTAAAAAGATCGACGTTGAGTGGTCTCGCTGTCGCCGAGTGTGGTTCGGTGGTAGGCACAAAGAATAAGTTTGTGATGCAAGACGGTTGTGTTAGAACTTCTGTGCGACCGAAACTCGCTGCGCTAAAGCAATGCCAGAGAATAATAACAGTGTTCCGACATCAGAAGTGGGATCTGGCTCGCTACCTAATAGCGGAGATGGGCCATGGCGAATTTTAATGGAAATGCATAATAAAAATTTGATCGAACTTGTTAAAGCTATACAATCAACAACATCTAAAACAACAAATAAAATGCAGACGTTGTTGGCGCCGAAGCATCGGCGTGGTGTTCTACAGTAAGCATAATTCTGGCAGAAAATACTATAAGAGGCAGTGCGTTGGTGATGGCATTGAGTGCAGCGATGGAAGGCAGTGCGTCGCAGTGGCTCTCCCAAATATGCTACCCTAACATAACCTGGGCCGAGCTTAAGGAACTTTTTGTTCAGCGTTTTACCAGTGTAGAAATTCCAGCGGCTATGTTTCTGGCAATGTTGGCAAGTTGTCCGACCGACGGTGAATGTCTCTCCAATTATGCGAGCCGCATGATGACGTCACTTATCATGAAATGGCGTGAGATGGATGTGGACGAAATTGCAGTTTCTGTGATGCTTGCTAAGTTGGCTCATGTCGATAGCAGATTTCAGCGCCTGACCTTTACTTAAATTTGCTCACTAAGGTGTCATTTCTGTGGAAAACTAGACCAAAAGATGATCAAATGCATAGCCAAACAACAGCAGGATCGCTCGTCTTATGCTACAAACAATGGCGGCCGGAGCGGATTTGGTCACCATCAAAAAACAGAGGTTACCTGCTTTAAGTGTGGTAAGCGTGGCCATATTTCAACACACTGCGACAAGCCCAAATAGACAAGGTCAAGAATACGCCTCAAATGAATAGAGTCGAGCTTTGTGAAATTGTTGAGCCCAAAAGAGAGATGGTTCATCAAGGTGAGACGTTTGCAACTACGTTCGACTCTGGAGCGGAATGTTCATTAATCAAACAAAAGATAAGTACCAAATTAAGGGGTAAAAAATTAACAATGTAGTGATGTTTATTTATTTATTTATTTTATTCGGAAAGACGACTAAGAACAGTCGACATTAGAATCAATCATTATATTAAAATTAAAATTATAAATTATTAAATTTAAAAGTAAAAATAAGTAAAATGTAAAAACAAAAATTAAAAGAAAAAAAGAAGAAGTCTGGGGAAAATAAAAAATGATTTTAAATTTGATTTTAAATTTTAAATTTAAATTGTCCCAACATTTGTTGCGAGCATTGGGAAAAACCCAGAAAACCCCAATCAGAACAATTAGTATTAGTATTAGTAAAGGATTCACCGAAGGTGGTTGAAAAGCGAAAGTTTAATAGAACGAGGAGAATGTTCTGAAGAGAAAGCATGAAAATGTGAATTGTAAAAAAACATAGAATGCGAAAAGGATTATGCAAGGCATAATCAGTGACGCATACCGGAAGATATATAGGAAGATAGTTTCTAGTAGGTCTAAAAGGAATGGAAAAATTTAAGCGACTTAAAAGAGTAGAACAGTCAATGTTGCCGTTTATTAGTTTATCAATAAATAAAACAGCTAAAGTTGTTCTACGGTTAGTTAAAGAGGGAACATTTAGTAGAAGAAGTCTGCTAGAATAGGAAGGCAACCGAAGATTGGGATTCCAATTAAGACCACGAAGGGCAAAGAGAAGGAACAGAAGGTCGTTGATGAAAAGTATAAAAAATAATGGACCAAGGTGACTGCCTTGAGGTACGCCAGAAGTAACATAGACTGGTCTGGAAATTGCTGATCTAAGTACAACTTTTTGGGTTTTACCTTTTAGGTAAGAAGAAAGCCACGGTAAAAAGGAGGGAGGGAACCCAATACAACGTAGTTTAAAAAGTAAAAGATCATGGTGGGTAGAGTCGAATGCTTTACTGAAATCAGTGTAAATGACTCCAGTGGCAAGTGATAAATTAAAGAGTTTAAGTAGAGGGCGAATAAGAGACGTGCTACACTCTTTCAAGATATAGCAGTGAGAAGAGAAGACTCACATACTGTAGAAGCGAAAATAGTGTTGGATGAGGTTAAACTGTAGGGGAAGAGATTATTGGAGTGAGGAATAGATGAATAGGTGGATTGGAAAAATTTGGCACACAAATCAGCGGCAGCTGAGTTGCAGTTAGCCTTTTCAATGCCAAGAAAGAAAGAAGATGAGAGGTTTTTTTTTTTTTTTTTTTTTTTTTTAATTTATAAACATTTCATATTACATATATGGTAACAGACAAGTATGTGTAATACTATTAAAGCTTTAAGATGTACAATGTGTGTGTTAAAGTGTCTTACGATCAGTGTAAATAAAACTGATTCAGTAAAAATTCTAATACTCATATCACAGTTTTCAAACTATATAGTTATATATAATTTTTATAGCTTTTAAAGAGCAGCCAAAATAAAACTTAAAACTCACAACAATTAACGAAACAGGATATAAAAAGAACTCAGTCAATCTTAAGGTTCATTGCGGCAAATTATGGAATTTTGAGTGCTCCGTAGCCAAAATTTCATGTGTAAAATTGTAGCGCGCTGTGTGGCTCATTATGTAGAGCGATTGGCGTGGCAGCAGCAGATCCGCATATAAATAGTTTTCTAGCACAGCCGCGGGTTGATAGCGGTACGAATTATCTGTGTTGGCACTCGCATTATTCCCAGTGGCTTTATTATCTCCACTTTTGCCGCTTTGCTGGTACTTCTCGGAGTCTGTGCGCACCAGACGCATTACGCTGTCGCTGAGCAAGCTGATGCCTGAAATGGTGTTGCCGCAGTAGCGGGTACTGTCGACATGCGGCTTGATTACGCCGTCCGCGGCAAGATCCAGAATGTGCACGTAGGGCATAATGGCGCCATCGAAGGCCACCTGTCGAATGCGTTCCAAGACATCGCGATTCTTTGGATAGCATTTCTTCCGCTCAGTCTCCCTGAAACCGTGTATGGCATCATCCCAATGATCGAATTCATAGCGCAGCCGGCTCATATACGGCTCGATTTCCTCATGCAACTGTTTTTCCTTTGCTTCGCTAATGAAGTCTGTTATGATTCGCATGTGCTGCTCGAAGTCTTTTTGCTCCGAATCCGGCCAAATACCATGAAAACATGTCAAATTGTTACTGTTCTTTTTGGCTGCAACCGCACAATGACATCGCCGCAGGATTTGTCCAATTGCTGCGCTTTTAAATAGAATAACCATCTTCGTTTGTTGAAAGTAATTGGCAACGGCAGCATATGTAGCACATTTCAAATACTTAGCAACGTAAACATTAACAACAAATTTGCAACGTACGAGTTACAGTATTTTTCCCATACCCTTATGATTGACTACATTGTTAATTCGTTTACCCGAAAGCAAATGGATACAACTCACCAGATTGGGCCAAGGTTCCAATTGGCTCTTTTATATGGCACATATTCACGCGTTTTCTTTTATCGACAATGATGATGCTCCAGGGCAAGCCAATTAAATGTGACCAGCTTTTCCACATTTATAGCAAATGATTCCACTTTTCACGTCTGACGGACGGGCAGCGTAAAAATTGGAAGTTTGTTGCGTTTTACCTCTGTCTCTCTTTGTACGGAAGTCAGCAATTTTGTGTCGCTGTTTTCCGCAAAAATTACATTTTAATACAGGCTGCAATCGCATTCTCTTAAATGCAGAATTTTTAATAATGCCACTCCATTATCCTTTTTGTTGCCAAAGGCAAACGCCTTTAATTCATTTTACAGCTTGATGCGTCTTTATGTTGGTTGTAAAAATTGTGTCATGCAGTTTGTCTTCAATTTGAGCCGCATGCACCGGAATAACGGACTCTGTGACTAGTTCAATACTCATGTCTTTCCATTTAGACACAAACGACGTAACAAGGCGGCAACCGTACAACGATAAACACTCGTTTTCTTTTGGGCGACCATTTAAAATGCTAAAAACCGTAGCTGCTGGGGCTTCATCGCCTGCAAATTGATGCAAAACAGTTCTTTAAATTGGTTCCTTCACTCGCTACTTCTACTGTTTACAACAACTGTGTTTGATCAAGTCCACGCGCTTATTTTTTGACGCCGCCTTATTGGTGCCGGTGTGCTCAACGCAACAACAAACGCTTGCATTCGTGATCCACGTTGTGAACAAAAAAAACTGTGAAAACCAAAAACAACTGCAGCTAAGCAGCAATATACCAGCAGAAAACAATTTTATAGGTAATAGAAAACACGCAAGGTGAACCGTTGTTATGAAATACACATAGAGTAGGTTCAGTTGCCTTTACATTTAATTCTTAATTCTTATAAGACAAACGCCACGACAGGGCCCCCCCGACCATCACACGCCCTCGTGTGTCACAAAATAATGAATAAACGAAAATAGCAATATGCCTTGCTCAATCTGCAAAAGACAATTTAATCCAAACTTATTAAAAAAAAATTATTTAATTAATAAAATTTAAATTGGTTCCACTCAATGGCAGCAGCACAGGCTATCATACTAGTTATTTCCGTATGTCTCCAGCACTCAGAGATTTTCCATTAGTTCCTCACTTTCTCTCGTGAAGTTACTAGATAATCAGGACACCCAAGTACTTAATAAGTAACTCATTAACTCGTATACTTAACAGCATCAGTAAAATATCAACAACGTGGCCTCCAGGTAGGAATCTGATATCACACGTTGAAATCCATCAATGTCTTACTACATTGGAGTCGACCAATGCATATTATTCGTTAGAATCCACTAACGCGTCTCAGACTTCTCTTTCAACGCCTTCATCCACATAAGAATCCACTAATGAGCTATTGACGTCTCTTTCAACGATGTCATCCATATCACACGTGTCCAACTCAATGGGAATCTCTTCGATGAGATGTATGCTGTATCTCATCGACTCAAATGAATACATTTAAGAAAATACTTGTTAGCTAAGAATTTTAAAACATGTCAATCTCCATCTAGTACCTCTGCCACCATGAATGGACCCTTGAACTTTGGATCTAACTTTGTTCGGTTTATCTCTTCGTTGTTGAGCAATACATAATCGCCAATCTTTAATCTAACAATTTTGTATTTGTTTTTGTCAAATCTTATTTTATAATAATTGGCGTCCTTTTTATGTTTAAATTTGCCATTTTTCTCACAAAACTTACATCTACTGTGTTATTGTCTTTATATACGTGTAACATGCCTAAAGGCCTAGCATCTTTTCCAATCACTAGCTTTCGTAGTCCGTGTACAATTTATGGCCAGTTGTATTTCACCTAAAGCGTTTTGCCAAGAACGCTCACTACTTTCTATTTTAGATCGATTTGTACCAAATGTTGTTTTTTATTAACAATTTCTATACAAAATTCTTAAATTTACGAAATGCCTTGTTTCGCCTAACTAAAATAACAAATTGTATTACAAAACAGGAAAAAATTGTGAAAAAAATTGATAAAAGTGCTTGGGCCATTGTCTGGTGATTTAACGGAAACAGTTAATACATAATCAGCTTATAACAGATCGGCGCTATAAGCTTCCGCTGTATATATGTATTTATGGAAAGAGTAGATTTAGATATATAGTCTGAAAATCAACTATCGGGAGCCCACAGTTTGAAGGTGCGATCGAACGAGGTCGTCGCTATGTACTGCGAGTTGGGGGAGATGTCAACGGCAATCACTTTGTTGTCATGGCCCTGAAGTGTTTTTAGCGGCTGCCACGTCTTGTTGGACCAGATCTTTGTGGTCGAATCGTAGGAACAGGTGACCAAAAAGCTACCGGTATCCTGCTGATAGCTGACATCTGAAATGAGATTTGTGTGCGCAGGTATGGTGTAGACAGGCTGGCGACGACGCAAGTCCCAGATTTTGCATGTGTTGCACCCAAATGCCCCTCCAGGAACATAATACAGCGTCCGGTGCGCAGGTCCCAGACTCGACCAAAGGCATCTAAGCCGCCAGTAACTAAGACGCTACCATCCGATTGATAGCTAAGGCAATGCACCGGCTTGGCGTGTCCTTCTTGATGGAGGACCTCAGTCTTTTGTTCCAAATCCCAGAGGCGCCACGAGGAATCGTAACAGGCGGTAGCCAAAAAGCGTCCCGATGGATGAAATGCTACTTTGGACACCCGATCCACAATCGATTCCTCATTGCCAAAGCCCCACAACTTGACGGCACCGTCGTGTTCACCAGAGGCCATGGCCACCACATTCTCCTCATCAGGTTTCACGCCTGGACGCAGTGCTACGCCACCTACGTAGCTGGCATGGCCGCGCAGTGTCTGCTTTAGCTCGCAGTCAGGCACGCTCCAAAGCTTACAGAGGCCCGACCACGAGGCGGTCATCATCAAGGTTGAATCATGATTAAAGGCTGCACTGCTGACGGGCCGCGTGTCACCCACCTGGGAGCAGAGGGGTGCCAATGACTGTAGCCTCTTTTGCATTTCCACCATGCGACCGGCACGCGTGGCGCTCGGTACCTCCAGTGCCTCTCGTGCTCGCTCCAGACGCTCGCTATCACGCGGTAGTGAGTAGTCGGCGAGCCAGAGACGCGCCACGCGCAGTGATTCTGGTCCCTCGTGGTACCAGGTTGCCTCCTGCTCTCTTTGCTGCAGCTTACGCTCCTCCTCCTTAGACTGCTTCTGCTTGATGGCGTTCTCGCCTAAGCTGGCAAGCAGCTCTTTGAGTCGCCGACGACGCTCTGCTGGGCCTTCACCGAAGTAGCAAATCGGCTCATTTAATTGACGTAGATTGTTCTTGATCTCTGAGTCGTCTGTGGACACATTTATTTGGCGTGCGCGCTTCTTACGTTCGAATTCCTCCAGCAACGCCACTTTGTCGCGTTCCATCACCGCCTCAAGATCGAAGTAGTCATCATCGATTTTGTTAGCCAACGAAGCAGCTGTAGGCGGGGGCAAGCCGGGTTTTGTCGTACTAGACTTTTTGTTTGTTTCCTCATAGTCCTCGTCTGAATCAATGTCTTCCAGCTGGGCGGCATTCGCCGTTGCCGGCGTTGTGGTAGCTGCTGACGCCGCTGCGCTAGTTTGCCGCTTGCGTTCTGTCTCTTCCAGTGAGCCATATTGCAGTGTGCGTTGCCGCTTTATGTACTGGATATCATCGTCACCCGACATTATTTATTAATTCAAAATAATTATTTTTTAAAACAAAAACTATGCCAACGAAATAAACAACATAAAAAGCCTGACACCGCAAACGTTTCCCGTGTTGCAAAATATATTTACACTCGCTCTCACTACATGGCTGTTAGCATACGTTTCCAGACACTCATAACGCGCTCCACGTGACCGTTTGCGCGACTAGCACCTATCGCAATCAAATGTAAATCAATTTTCTGTATACAGCAAAATTTACTAAAATCTGTGCCGGCAAAACATCTCATGATTCTTGGTGGTACACCAAAAAACGATATCGATGTCTTTAGGGCATTAATAAAGTTTTCACAATGAATATTAATTGTATGGTAGAGATGGATTTATTTGGTAAAGGTATCGATTTAAACTATTACGTACTCCCTTTGATCGCTTTTGCCACTAAGCAAGCCAGTAACATCGATATGTACTGTATGCCATGGTATGTCTACTTTAGGTATTGGATAGAGTTCTGCTGGTATTTTGCCTGACGGTGGCTTAGTCAATTTACAGGTCATACAGTTTTCTACGAATTTGCAGACGATTTGGAGATGTTTTCAAACCAGTAAAACGCAAACATTTTGTCTAGTGTCTTATCCCAGTCAAGGTGAACAAGTGATTCGTGAACATGATTTACTACAGTCCATCTAAATGATCTGGGGATAACTGGTAGTTTCCATTTCTTTGAATTTAGCAGAATTTTTGCATTCAAATTGCACCAAAACCCTCCATACTGACATCGCTATGTAGTTCGATGGGATGCTGAGGATCGAATATAGTGAGTACAGGGTCATCTGTCAATGTTACGATAACTTTGTGGCGAATTTTCTTGTGCTATAATTTCCATTCAAATACTTTATTTTTGCATATAAGGCTATACAATGGTTTCATTATTTGTGAAAGCTTTGGCATAAATTGCCGAAAATACAATGCCCAGCCAATAAACTGTCTCACTTGAATAACAGACTGTGGGAATAAATCAATCAATGCTTGCTTCGTGCTTGGCATAGGACGAATATCACCTTCCCTAACCTCGATTCCCAAATATTCGAAACTGAATCTTAGAAAAGCACATCTTGCGATATTAAAAGAAAACTCAGCATAAGATACAATTTTTAAAACTGTTTTTAATGTCCTCCATATAAACTATTACAAAAGTGTAAGCAAGCTCACCTAATGCCACATTGCATTACCGCACGCTGAAATACAGATGGTGCATGTTTAAGCCCGAAAGGCATAGTTAAAAACTCGTATTGTCTGTAATCTGATGGAATCAACTTGCCATATTCAAACATGAAAAATATCATGCCCACGTAGTCTAGAAATTTGATCGCTGATCAGTGGCAACGGATATATGTCAGCAACAGTATTAGAATTTAATTCGCGATAATCAACGCAAAGTCGGTCAGTGCCATTTTTCTTTTTTGCAAGCAGCATGGGACTGCAAACGGAGAACAACTAGACAAAATAATATTTGCTTCTGATTTTTTTTAACATCATATTCATAAATATTTCCTTTCCACCCGAACTAAGTCGATATGGTCGTCTTTGTATGGTCTTATTTGGACCAACTAATCGTATTTCTAACTGGCCGCTTGTAACTCGGCTTTTTTCAATTCCTTTAATAAAATTTCCAACAAAAGTGATTTATCTACACCACACAACTCGGTGTCAATATTGAATATTGGCCATTGAACAGTAAGTGGAAACAGCCACAGTACATACAAATAGCGTTTTAAAAAGATCGACGTTGAGTGGTCTCGCTGTCGCCGAGTGTGGTTCGGTGGTAGGCACAAAGAATAAGTTTGTGATGCAAGACGGTTGTGTTAGAACTTCTGTGCGACCGAAACTCGCTGCGCTAAAGCAATGCCAGAGAATAATAACAGTGTTCCGACATCAGAAGTGGGATCTGGCTCGCTACCTAATAGCGGAGATGGGCCATGGCGAATTTTAATGGAAATGCATAATAAAAATTTGATCGAACTTGTTAAAGCTATACAATCAACAACATCTAAAACAACAAATAAAATGCAGACGTTGTTGGCGCCGAAGCATCGGCGTGGTGTTCTACAGTAAGCATAATTCTGGCAGAAAATACTATAAGAGGCAGTGCGTTGGTGATGGCATTGAGTGCAGCGATGGAAGGCAGTGCGTCGCAGTGGCTCTCCCAAATATGCTACCCTAACATAACCTGGGCCGAGCTTAAGGAACTTTTTGTTCAGCGTTTTACCAGTGTAGAAATTCCAGCGGCTATGTTTCTGGCAATGTTGGCAAGTTGTCCGACCGACGGTGAATGTCTCTCCAATTATGCGAGCCGCATGATGACGTCACTTATCATGAAATGGCGTGAGATGGATGTGGACGAAATTGCAGTTTCTGTGATGCTTGCTAAGTTGGCTCATGTCGATAGCAGATTTCAGCGCCTGACCTTTACTTAAATTTGCTCACTAAGGTGTCATTTCTGTGGAAAACTAGACCAAAAGATGATCAAATGCATAGCCAAACAACAGCAGGATCGCTCGTCTTATGCTACAAACAATGGCGGCCGGAGCGGATTTGGTCACCATCAAAAAACAGAGGTTACCTGCTTTAAGTGTGGTAAGCGTGGCCATATTTCAACACACTGCGACAAGCCCAAATAGACAAGGTCAAGAATACGCCTCAAATGAATAGAGTCGAGCTTTGTGAAATTGTTGAGCCCAAAAGAGAGATGGTTCATCAAGGTGAGACGTTTGCAACTACGTTCGACTCTGGAGCGGAATGTTCATTAATCAAACAAAAGATAAGTACCAAATTAAGGGGTAAAAAATTAACAATGTAGTGATGTTTATTTATTTATTTATTTTATTCGGAAAGACGACTAAGAACAGTCGACATTAGAATCAATCATTATATTAAAATTAAAATTATAAATTATTAAATTTAAAAGTAAAAATAAGTAAAATGTAAAAACAAAAATTAAAAGAAAAAAAGAAGAAGTCTGGGGAAAATAAAAAATGATTTTAAATTTGATTTTAAATTTTAAATTTAAATTGTCCCAACATTTGTTGCGAGCATTGGGAAAAACCCAGAAAACCCCAATCAGAACAATTAGTATTAGTATTAGTAAAGGATTCACCGAAGGTGGTTGAAAAGCGAAAGTTTAATAGAACGAGGAGAATGTTCTGAAGAGAAAGCATGAAAATGTGAATTGTAAAAAAACATAGAATGCGAAAAGGATTATGCAAGGCATAATCAGTGACGCATACCGGAAGATATATAGGAAGATAGTTTCTAGTAGGTCTAAAAGGAATGGAAAAATTTAAGCGACTTAAAAGAGTAGAACAGTCAATGTTGCCGTTTATTAGTTTATCAATAAATAAAACAGCTAAAGTTGTTCTACGGTTAGTTAAAGAGGGAACATTTAGTAGAAGAAGTCTGCTAGAATAGGAAGGCAACCGAAGATTGGGATTCCAATTAAGACCACGAAGGGCAAAGAGAAGGAACAGAAGGTCGTTGATGAAAAGTATAAAAAATAATGGACCAAGGTGACTGCCTTGAGGTACGCCAGAAGTAACATAGACTGGTCTGGAAATTGCTGATCTAAGTACAACTTTTTGGGTTTTACCTTTTAGGTAAGAAGAAAGCCACGGTAAAAAGGAGGGAGGGAACCCAATACAACGTAGTTTAAAAAGTAAAAGATCATGGTGGGTAGAGTCGAATGCTTTACTGAAATCAGTGTAAATGACTCCAGTGGCAAGTGATAAATTAAAGAGTTTAAGTAGAGGGCGAATAAGAGACGTGCTACACTCTTTCAAGATATAGCAGTGAGAAGAGAAGACTCACATACTGTAGAAGCGAAAATAGTGTTGGATGAGGTTAAACTGTAGGGGAAGAGATTATTGGAGTGAGGAATAGATGAATAGGTGGATTGGAAAAATTTGGCACACAAATCAGCGGCAGCTGAGTTGCAGTTAGCCTTTTCAATGCCAAGAAAGAAAGAAGATGAGAGGTTTTTTTTTTTTTTTTTTTTTTTAATTTATAAACATTTCATATTACATATATGGTAACAGACAAGTATGTGTAATACTATTACAGCTTTAAGATGTACAATGTGTGTGTTAAAGTGTCTTACGATCAGTGTAAATAAAACTGATTCAGTAAAAATTCTAATACTCATATCACAGTTTTCAAACTATATAGTTATATATAATTTTTATAGCTTTTAAAGAGCAGCCAAAATAAAACTTAAAACTCACAACAATTAACGAAACAGGATATAAAAAGAACTCAGTCAATCTTAAGGTTCATTGCGGCAAATTATGGAATTTTGAGTGCTCCGTAGCCAAAATTTCATGTGTAAAATTGTAGCGCGCTGTGTGGCTCATTATGTAGAGCGATTGGCGTGGCAGCAGCAGATCCGCATATAAATAGTTTTCTAGCACAGCCGCGGGTTGATAGCGGTACGAATTATCTGTGTTGGCACTCGCATTATTCCCAGTGGCTTTATTATCTCCACTTTTGCCGCTTTGCTGGTACTTCTCGGAGTCTGTGCGCACCAGACGCATTACGCTGTCGCTAAGCAAGCTGATGCCTGAAATGGTGTTGCCGCAGTAGCGGGTACTGTCGACATGCGGCTTGATTACGCCGTCCGCGGCAAGATCCAGAATGTGCACGTAGGGCATAATGGCGCCATCGAAGGCCACCTGTCGAATGCGTTCCAAGACATCGCGATTCTTTGGATAGCATTTCTTCCGCTCAGTCTCCCTGAAACCGTGTATGGCATCATCCCAATGATCGAATTCATAGCGCAGCCGGCTCATATACGGCTCGATTTCCTCATGCAACTGTTTTTCCTTTGCTTCGCTAATGAAGTCTGTTATGATTCGCATGTGCTGCTCGAAGTCTTTTTGCTCCGAATCCGGCCAAATACCATGAAAACATGTCAAATTGTTACTGTTCTTTTTGGGCTGCAACCGCACAATGACATCGCCGCAGGATTTGTCCAATTGCTGCGCTTTTAAATAGAATAACCATCTTCGTTTGTTGAAAGTAATTGGCAACGGCAGCATATGTAGCACATTTCAAATACTTAGCAACGTAAACATTAACAACAAATTTGCAACGTACGAGTTACAGTATTTTTCCCATACCCTTATGATTGACTACATTGTTAATTCGTTTACCCGAAAGCAAATGGATACAACTCACCAGATTGGGCCAAGGTTCCAATTGGCTCTTTTATATGGCACATATTCACGCGTTTTCTTTTATCGACAATGATGATGCTCCAGGGCAAGCCAATTAAATGTGACCAGCTTTTCCACATTTATAGCAAATGATTCCACTTTTCACGTCTGACGGACGGGCAGCGTAAAAATTGGAAGTTTGTTGCGTTTTACCTCTGTCTCTCTTTGTACGGAAGTCAGCAATTTTGTGTCGCTGTTTTCCGCAAAAATTACATTTTAATACAGGCTGCAATCGCATTCTCTTAAATGCAGAATTTTTAATAATGCCACTCCATTATCCTTTTTGTTGCCAAAGGCAAACGCCTTTAATTCATTTTACAGCTTGATGCGTCTTTATGTTGGTTGTAAAAATTGTGTCATGCAGTTTGTCTTCAATTTGAGCCGCATGCACCGGAATAACGGACTCTGTGACTAGTTCAATACTCATGTCTTTCCATTTAGACACAAACGACGTAACAAGGCGGCAACCGTACAACGATAAACACTCGTTTTCTTTTGGGCAACCATTTAAAATGCTAAAAACCGTAGCTGCTGGGGCTTCAACAACTGTGTTTGATCAAGTCCACGCGCTTATTTTTTGACGCCGCCTTATTGGTGCCGGTGTGCTCAACGCAACAACAAACGCTTGCATTCGTGATCCACGTTGTGAACAAAAAAAACTGTGAAAACCAAAAACAACTGCAGCTAAGCAGCAATATACCAGCAGAAAACAATTATATATATGAAAATTATTAATGAAAACACGCAAGGTGAACCGTTGTTATGAAATACACATAGAGTAGGTTCAGTTGCCTTTACATTTAATTCTTAATTCTTATAAGACAAACGCCACGACAGGGCCCCCCGGCCATCACACGCCCTCGTGTGTCACAAAATAATGAATAAACGAAAATAGCAATATGCCTTGCTCAATCTGCAAAAGACAATTTAATCCAAACTTATTAAAAAAAAATTATTTAATTAATAAAATTTAAATTGGTTCCACTCAATGGCAGCAGCACAGGCTATCATACTAGTTATTTCCGTATGTCTCCAGCACTCAGAGATTTTCCATTAGTTCCTCACTTTCTCTCGTGAAGTTACTAGATAATCAGGACACCCAAGTACTTAATAAGTAACTCATTAACTCGTATACTTAACAGCATCAGTAAAATATCAACAACGTGGCCTCCAGGTAGGAATCTGATATCACACGTTGAAATCCATCAATGTCTTACTACATTGGAGTCGACCAATGCATATTATTCGTTAGAATCCACTAACGCGTCTCAGACTTCTCTTTCAACGCCGTCATCCACATAAGAATACACTAATGAGCTATCGACGTCTCTTTCAACGATGTCATCCATATCACACGTGTCCAACTCAATGGGAATCTCTTCTGACAGCATACATCTCATCGACTCATCTGAATACATTTAAGAAAATACTTGTTAGCTAAGAATTTTAAAACATGTCAATCTCCATCTAGTACCTCTGCCACCAAGAATGGACCCTTGAACTTTGAATCTAACTTTGTTCGGTTTATCACTTCGTTGTTGAACAATACATAATCGCCAATCTTTAATCTAACAATTTTGTATTTGTTTTTGTCAAATCTTATTTTATAATAATTGGCGTCCTTTTTATGTTTAAATTTGCCATTTTTCTCACAAAACTTACATCTACTGTGTTATTGTCTTTATATACGTGTAACATGCCTAAAGGCCTAGCATCTTTTCCAATCACTAGCTTTCGTAGTCCATGTACAATTTATGGCCAGTTGTATTTCACCTATAGCGTCTTGCCAAGAACGCTCACTACTTTCTATTTTAGATCGTTTTGTACCAAATCTTGTTTTTTATTAGCAATTTCTATACAAAATTCTTAAATTTACGAAATGCCTTGTTTCGCCTAACTAAAATAACAAATTGTATTACAAAACAGGAAAAAGTTGTGAAAAAAATTGATAAAAATGCTTGGGATATTGTCTGGTGATTTAACGGAAACAGTTAATACAAAATCAGCTTATAACAGATCGGCGCTTTAAGCTTCCGCTGTATATATGTATTTATGGAAAGAGTAGATTTAGATATATAGTCTGAAAATCAACTATCGGGAGCCCACAGATTGAAGGTGCGATCGAACGAGGTCGTCGCTATGTACTGCGAGTTGGGGGAGATGTCAACGGCCATCACTTTGTTGTCATGGCCCTGAAGTGTTTTTAGCGGCTGCCACGTCTTGTTGGACCAGATCTTTGTGGTCGAATCGTAGGAACAGGTGACCAAAAAGCGACCGGTATCCTGCTGATAGCTGACATCTGAAATGAGATTTGTGTGCGCAGGTATGGTGTAGACAGGCTGGCGACGACGCAAGTCCCAGATTTTGCATGTGTTGCACCCAAATGCCCCTCCAGGAACATAATACAGCGTCCGGTGCGCAGGTCCCAGACTCGACCAAAGGCATCTAAGCCGCCAGTAACTAAGACGCTACCATCCGATTGATAGCTAAGGCAATACACCGGCTTGGCGTGTCCTTCTTGATGGAGGACCTCAGTCTTTTGTTCCAAATCCCAGAGGCGCCACGAGGAATCGTAACAGGCGGTAGCCAAAAAGCGTCCCGATGGATGAAATGCTACTTTGGACACCCGATCCACAATCGATTCCTCATTGCCAAAGCCCCACAACTTGACGGCACCGTCGTGTTCACCAGAGGCCATGGCCACCACATTCTCCTCATCAGGCTTCACGCCTGGACGCAGTGCTACGCCACCTACGTAGCTGGCATGGCCGCGCAGTGTCTGCTTTAGCTCGCAGTCAGGCACGCTCCAAAGCTTACAGAGGCTCGACCACGAGGCGGTCATCATCAAGGTTGAATCATGATTAAAGGCTGCACTGCTGACGGGCCGCGTGTCACCCACCTGGGAACAGAGGGGTGCCAATGACTGTAGCCTCTTTTGCATTTCCACCATGCGACCGGCACGCGTGGCGCTCGGTACCTCCAGTGCCTCTCGTGCTCGCTCCAGACGCTCGCTATCACGCGGTAGTGAGTAGTCGGCGAGCCAGAGACGCGCCACGCGCAGTGATTCTGATCCCTCGTGGTACCTCCTGCTCTCTTTGCTGCAGCTTACGCTCCTCCTTCTCAGACTGCTTCTGCTTGATGGCGTTCTCGCCTAAGCTGGCAAGCAGCTCCTTGAGTCGCCGACGACGCTCTGCTGGGCCTTCACCGAAGTAGCAAATCGGCTCATTTAATTGACGTAGATTGTTCTTGATCTCTGAGTCGTCTGTGGACACATTTATTTGGCGTGCGCGCTTCTTACGTTCCAATTCCTCCAGCAACGCCACTTTGTCGCGTTCCATCACCGCCTCAAGATCGAAGTAGTCATCATCGATTTTGTTAGCCAACGAAGCAGCTGTAGGCGGGGGCAAGCCGGGTTTTGTCGTACTAGACTTTTTGTTTGTTTCCTCATAGTCCTCGTCTGAATCAATGTCTTCCAGCTGGGCGGCATTCGCTGTTGCCTTCTCTCTTCCAGTGAGCCATAATGCAGTGTGCGTTGCCGCTTTATGTACTGGATATCATCGTCACCCGACATTATTTATTAATTCAAAATAATTAATTTTTAAAACAAAAACTATGCCAACGAAATAAACAACATAAAAAGCCTGACACCGCAAACGTTTCCCGTGTTGCCAAATATATTTACACTCGCTCTCACCACATGGCTGTTAGCATACGTTTCCAGACACTCAAACCGCGCTCCACTTGACCGTTTGCGCGACTAGCACCTATCGCAATCAAATGTAAATCAATTTTCTGTATACAGCAAAATTTACTAAAATCTGTGCCGGCAAAACATCTCATGATTC
>JAWNNK010000756.1:0-95119 GCA_035045065.1 Hirtodrosophila trivittata | reverse complement strand
CCAGCTCTGTGCGTAGAAATTCGCGCAACTTTGGCTCCAGCGTCTCCTCGTCTGTCTCGCAGTCGGCGTAGATTTCGCGTCGTTGTCCGTGCCCAGTACGATTTCCGCTCCTCCGCGGCGTAGGCTGGCCCCTACCGTCCCGAGGAAGTCCAACCCTAGAATTATCTTATCTACCATCGTGTCCATCACCAAAACGACCACCTCGGCTTCTACCCCGGCTAGCTCGACCTTTGCCACGACCGCCCTGCCGATCCTCTTCGTAGATTCGTCTGCCAGCTTAATATTGGCCTTCCTCCTCACTATGGTCCCTTGCGCCTCCAGTTCCTTGGCGCAATCCGCCCTTACGAAGCTGCTAGAGGCTCCCGTGTCTATCGTAGCTGTAGTGGTTGCTCCGCCTAGCCTAATAGTGGCAGTGACACGCCCTGCCCCCATCTTTAGAGGCCGCTATAAGTCCGGAGATTGGTGCTCCCGACATCCACTCGTTCCCGCTCCGAGTAGCGTCGCTGCCCGTTTCCCGCCTGGCAACACTTCCTACTAGCTTCGCCCGTTGCGCCACACCTCCTACAGAAACGCACCCGTGGAGTATAACATTCTCTCGCGAAGTGGCCTGTCTGTCCACAGTTGAAGCAAACCCGGTCGGCTTCCCCGTTGCCTGACGGTCCTTCGTTGGGCCGTGGTCCTGGTCTCTCGTCGTGACTCCTTGATATGGCTTGGATACTGGTTCGCCTTACCGTTGCCTGACCCCCTGCTGCTGGAGTGTTCCGGAACGGGTTCCAGGGGGCCTCGTGGTTGCCTCTTCCCTCGTGTCCGCTCGGCTGCTGATCCCACCAGCTGTTTGCTGCGTATGACGCGACTCTCGGCTGTCTGCGGTTGTCGGCTTGCTCAGAGTCCCGGGATCGCAGCTCTATACGTTCAAACTCCACTGCCAGTCGCGTCAGCTTTTGTATGGTCGAGAAATCTGTTGGCTTGATGTACATTAAGTACTTCGGGGCGATGTTCTCGTAGACCCTATCGAGCTCTCGGCCCGCACTGTATCCGGCCCGCCGCATCAGCGTACGGAGCTCGAATGGGCAAGCTTACCTATAGCTTTTATTACCGCACGTCGGAGCACAGACGGTGCGTTTTCCTAACCCGAAAGACATGGTTAAATACTCAAATTGGCCCTCTAGAGTAACAAATGCGGTTCGCTCGTTGGAACACAGACGGTGCGTTTTTTAACCCGAAAGGCATGGTCAAATACTCAAATTGGCCCTCTGAAGCAACAAATGCGGTTCGCTCAATTGAGTTTGGTGAATAGAAATTTTGTGGAAACCGCTTGCCATATCTAGACACGAAAAGTACTTAACGCCACGTAGTCTAGAGATTTGGTCGTTAATTAACGGTAATCCCTTACCGTTTCCCAGATACGGTATTTGCATTTAATTCGCGGTAATCCACGAAAAGTCTATCTGAGCCATTCTTCTTTTTAACGAGCAGCATTGGGCTGGCAAAGGGGAACAGCTTGGGCGGATAATATTTGATGCCAATAATTCACTAATTTTGTGTCTCACAATTTCCTTTTCTTCAATAATAAGCCGATATGGTCGCCTTTGCACAGTCTTAAAAGGATCAATCAATCGGATTTCCAACTCACCACTTGTGTTCCTTTAAAACTACAACATTATTGATTCGTTTGCCCGAGAGTCGCTGACACACAGATTCTTTTATAAGTGAGCACTCGGCTCCTGAATCAAAGCAGAATGGATATGACTCACCAGATGAGATCAGAGTACCAATTGGGTTGGCCACGTGACACAAGCTTACATGTTTCTCATCTATTTTATTTTGGAGCTCCACACTTATAGCAAGTAATTACTCTAGTCTTTGCGTCGGATGCACGTCTAGAATTTGGAGTAGATCCTTGTTGAGGCTTAACGTTGTTTTTCCTCGAACAGCAATCACCAAATTTGTGACCCATTTTTCCACAGAAGTGATGTTTAACTGCTGCGTGTGTACGTTGTCTCTTGCCTGCAGAATTCTCCTTAACATTACGCTCTTTTCTTTTACAAAAAGCAAATGCCCGCAGCTCATTTTGCAATTCGTTACGTGTTTTGATGTTATTTGTAACAACCGTACGTTGCAGTTTAGCATCGATATTGGCAGCGTGCGCCAGAACAACAGACCCGGCGATTTGTTCAATAGTCATTGACCTCTATTTTGCCATAAGTGTCGTCAATAATCGAGTTCCATAAAAAGAAAGTCACTCGCCTTCTTTTCGACTACCATTTAGGACATTAAAAGCAGTAGCTGGTGAAGTTTCGTTGCCTTCAAATTGTTGTAAAAATAATTCCTTGAATTCGGCCCATGTCATCCCCTAAAAAAATTTGTGGCAGCCAGTTAGAAGCGCTACCATTCAGTGATTTGCTTAATGCAATGAGCAAAGCACTTCCATTCAGAGGCTTTTCTGACAGAATGAGGTCCGCCGTGGAGCATGAAGCAGCTGCGCTAGCACCACCAGCGTCGGAATTAAAATTTGGCTGTACGACTGCTTTATTTTCGCCTGGCACTAACGTTTTTTACTGCATTTATGACTTCGATCAAATTGCGATGTTGTGTTTCCAAAAGTTTGCACAAACGGTCGTCGGAAATGGCTTGGTTTTAAGGCGATCGCACTTCTGATGTCGTACCTTGGTTTATTGGCTCCACTAGCTCTTCCTCTTGTGTTTCTGGCATCGTGGCGCGTGCATCTTTTATTCATCTTCAATTTCTGACTGACTGTAATTTCGCAATTATGCTCGCACAATACATACACACAGTATTGATACGCGTCTTCTTGACGCCTCTGAGTTACGCACTATATCTCTCTCGTTCTAATGCATTGTCGGACCGAGGCTACGCATACACAGACAACTCTGTTGGGCACGCAAATTCCGCGTGCTCGTTTGAAACAGAAGGCACAAGTAGTAAAAGAATATAAGAGAATAATGTAATAAGCAAACTCTAAGACTCTCGTCTCTTTTGGGCTTCACTTATTAGAGATGATACATGATTTTAATTTGACAAAAATGAAAATATAATAATAATAATATAAAATAATAATAACGATGCGACATCTACAAGTAATCATTCTTATGCATTTTGGAGGCTGACTTTTAAAAGTTCGCCTATCAATTTTGTAGTCTCGTTTATAGGCAAGCTCATTTGGCATGGTGCGTCTACAAATCTCGTTACCTCGCTGTTCTGTACTGTACTGTTGTACCATTATAAGCTGTGGGCAACGGAACTCTGCGTGGCATGCCATATTTTCCTTATTTCGGTCAAGCAGCCTCAGCAAACATTCAAAGCGTCAGACTGAAATCTACCGTCAGGAATCAAGTTAGCGGACCCACATTTCTATGAGTCCAACAAGATTCAGTTGCTGACCAAATTCAGCAGCAACTCCAAGGACATTGTACCAACATCAGCAAACGAAGTCTTAATCATTTTTGAAAATCAAGATGTCACCAAAACGTTAGGTGTGGCATGGCAGCCTCGCCGTGATGTATTTGTATTTCAATATGAATGCCAAGTTAACGAGACAGCTACAAAGCACATCATTCTTTCTAGAATTGCCGGGATATTGATCAGGTCATCATTCACAGCAAAATTCCTTTTCAGGATCTAACTCTAAAAGGAATCCATTGGGATGTACCTGTAGATGGAATTCTGCGAGACAGGACCTCGCAAAATTAACTATTCCTCGAATTGTCCTCACGTCTTTATCGCGTCACTGCCAAATCCATAGGTTCGCAGACGCATCCGAACCATATGGGTACTGTATCTACGTTCGGGTCGAACTAACAACAGGCACAGAGGTAAACTTTCTAGTTGCAAAATCGAAGGTAGCACCAATGAAAGTACAATCACTACCAAGACTCGAACTTTGTGGCGCGCTCTTACTGGGCCGCATGAGAAACTGGCAATGTACATCGATAGTGTATACTTTTGGAACGACACCAAGATCGTCATTCAATGGCTACAAATGCATTCCTCAAAGCTGGAATGCTTTGTTGCCAATAGAGTAGCTGATCTTTAGGAACATTCAAATATCATTTGGTGGCTATCATTTTCAGCAAAGAATCCAGAAGACATCGTTTTCCGTGGATGTCGCGCGTCCGAGCTGTTAACAAACATGTGCATGAAGGGCCCGGACTTCTTAAAGCTACCCAGTGAAGAATGGCCAGTACTAAAAAAACCGTTGCCATTGCCAGTTGACGTACGCGCAAAAGCTACGTTCGCTTGCAGCAACCCCACAATCTGTTCTAAGCAGAATAATCGAAAATGCATCATCACATCGGCGAATAATTAACATTGTTGCTTATCTATTTTGTACAACAAATAGAGTAAAGGCAGATTATTCACTCAATGCCATTGTACCAACATCAGCAAACGTTTTCACTACAAGCCTTGTTTAATGAACAAAATCATGTGCATTGTACCGACAGATATGCTGCGTGGTCAACATCCATTATTGATCACCGGCGTCGACCTTTGCGGACCATTCTATTAAACCCTAGGCCAATTGCTCTTACGTCGGACGATCCAAATGATGTCGCGGCTGTCACTTCAACTCATCTGCTTATTGGAAGATCGTTGACTGCTGCTCCAGAAGCTGCACTACATCTTAGGTCAGATTCTCCAGGCAAAGAACTGCGCTACATACACAGATGGCAGAGGTGACGTATCTCAAGCAGCAACTCTGGTCACTTTGGCAAGGAGATTATGTGCACACCCTTCAGCAGCGCATCAAGCGGACTAAAGAAGAACATAACCTATCAATTGGCCAGCTCGTGATCATACATGAAAACAACACGGCGGCACAACAGTGGCTACTGGCAGGAGTGGTGGCTAACATAGCTGGCAAGGACGGTAGGGTTTGAGTTGCAGATGTGTGAATAGCGAAGGGCATTCTTAGAAGTGCGATTCACAAGCCTTCGCCTCTTTTATCATTTAAGTTATTTCAAAGTCAAGTCTTTCAACGCGGGGAGAATGTTGAAGGACAATTTAAGTTATAAGTTAACGTTATAATCTGGCAACGTCCTAACCTCTACTTACTTACTCAAAGAGCGCCAAAGGAAAAATAGCTAGCTCAGTTGCATACGAACACTACCAATAAACACAAGCAAGCCACATAGCAATTTTAGGCTTTCATTTTTCGGAGATTACATGTGAGACATTGGTCACTTGAGTGAACCAGGACTTCAATTTTTTATACAATTTTACCGGCCGAGAAAGCGGCCAACAGTCGTGATTGGAGGTTTGAGCACTATGTTGTGTCAGTGTAATTGTATTAATTTCCTTGTCCCTAGGTGTCGTAGATAATGATTCCGGAACTATATTTTCTCTACCGGGCTGATAGAGCAATTCTTTATTATGTTCATCTACATTTTTTTGTTGCATCTTCTGATTGCTATCCCTCTCTTCCAGTGGCAGTCATGGTTCGTGGTCCGTGCAAAGTTTCGCCTTAGCTCCTCCATACAGATACATTTTAAACAATTTTACGGTTTATAAGATAGTTAACATTTTCTTTTTTGCAGTTTTGTAGTTTTCTTCGGTTTTGGTAGTGTCCTAGATATGAATGATATTGGTCTGTCATTTTCTAATAGTACTGCTCCTTTTGCATAGTCAGAGGCGTCCGTTGGTAATACAAATTGTTTGTTTTTCAGTTTTCTAAATGTCTGATGGGCTTCGTCGTTGAATTGGATTGGGTTTTTTGCTGAAGCGGTTTTTGAAATAACATAGTGAGAAGTTTGGCTAGTGCGGCATACCCCATCATAAGCCTCCTGTAATGATCCTTTGAACACGGGTAATTGGCAATACCTTTAGCTGGATATGTCTCTGTTCCTTTATCTGAGATAACAAATCCTAAAAATTCTACTTCAGTTTTAAGAAATTCACATTTGTGTAGTTGCCATTTTATATTAGCTGCACTTAAAGATCTGAAAATAGTATCTAAATTATAACAGTGGGATTCTGTATATTTACTGATAATAATAATATCGTCAATGTAAATATAACAAATTTTACCTATATGCTCCCTGAATATGTTGTCAAGGGCACGTTGAAATATGGAAAGTGCATTTTTAAATCCGAAGGGAAGTCTGGTTAATTTATATTTACCATTGTTTACAGAAAAAGCTGTTTTCTCTATATTATCTTCTTTTAATTCAATTTGGTAGATTCCACATTTGAGATCCAAAATAGAAATTAGTTTATTGTTTCCTAACTGATCTAGTACCCCGTTAATGTCTGGTATAGAATATCTCTCTGGAATTGTTACACTATTTAATTTCCTGTAGTCAATTACCATTCTATAGTTCTTTATATTAGAAGCATCTAATTTTTTTGGTACGAGCCATGCAGGTGCGTTGTGTGAAGATCGAGGTGGGCGTATTACTTCATTATCTAACAGTTCTTTAACTTGTCTTTCAATTTCGGCTTTCATTTGAAATTAATAGAATTTAGAGTATACTGGCATGTCAGTATTTAAGCGAACTACGGCTTTTACGTTTGTTGTGTAGGTAATTTTTTCGTTTGGGTTAGCAAAAAGGTTTGGGTAAGTTTTTAGTAGATCGTTCAACTTTGTTTTTTGTGTACTCTTAAGGTGATCTGTTATAGGAATTATTGTATTAACTGCGTTAAATTTTTCTTCCAGTATCTATTATAATTTTTAGTACTTGCGCGCTCCCCAACTTACATTCGAAATAATTTAGTGAGGAGTCGCTTGGCTTTGGCCCTGTCGTTATCCTTAATTCCTTCAGTATATTTTTCCAATGTCCTGTGAAGGGATTATGGGGCTGAACATTTTTTATTGGAGTTGGTATTCTTTGTTGGAAGCTCAAGTTACCGATGCTTTCCGTTGGTCAGGCCGTCGATCTTTGATTTTGGAGTGCATTTATAAATTTAGATTGCTGTTGTTGGTTTCGTGATTAGTGCAGAATGCTTGAAGCTCCAATTTAAAGCACAAGCGTAATGCCGAAGGAAGATCTGTTGATTCTTACATATCAATAAGGCGAGGCAAAGCAAACACATGAAGTTGTGTTTGAACGTCTTCAGCTGTGCTATTCCTAAAGTAGCATTGTGGTATCCTGATCTCTGCTATCATTGGCAGAAATGAAAGCCGGGTTCGCCACATATCCTGTAATGCCGGCGTTATGCCCTCGTCCCAATCTATATTCATTCGCCCGATGTTTTGGATCAGAATTTTGAGGTACATCATGATGCATGAGACGAAACCCATGGGGTCGAAAACGGACATCAGGACTTGCAGTACTTCTCTTTTGGTCGGCACAATGTTGGCCGATATAATGTTAAGCTTTATGCGCACGAATTTAAGCGCATATGTGAATGCGTCTTGGTTTGTGTTCCATTGCATAACCAATATTTTTGCCAGGGCGTGTAGCTCTTCACTGTCGCAAAAATTCTTCTCATCTTGGCTAGACATCTCGTCAAGCGTACACAAGACTTCCTTTAAGTTTGAACACCATTTACGCATGTGAAAGCCACCACGTGCGTGAACTTCTCGGATTTCTTTTGCTAGGGTGATAGCTTTGTCTACAGTATTGCTGGAGTCTATGTAATCGTCCACATAGTGGTAGTTGGTGATTGCTTTGGATGCAGTACAAAATTCGTTAGCGTGATTTTTAGCGTTCAAGTCGCGCACATACTGCGCAATGCAGGGTGAGCACATAGCTCCAAATGTTAGGACGTTTAGTTGGCAAACCTCTATAGCCCCTGTCTCCGAGCTGCGCCACAAAAAACGTTGTGCCTGGGCGTCTTCCTCTCGTACTGCAATACGGTGGAACATTTCGGCTATATCTCCAGATACTCCGACGGATCGCATCCTGAAGTTGTACATTATCTTGAGCAGCGGTACAAGTAGATCTGGTCCTTTCAATAAGTAGTCGTTTAGTGAGGATCCTGATGACTTAGCGGCGGCGTCCCACACCAATCGCACTCTGTCAGGCTTGTGTGGGTTGCGTACGGTGAATATCGGCAGATACCACACATTCTTGTTGGTCGCTACCACGGCGCTTTCACTCAGATTTTTGGAGTAGCCTTTATCGATGAGATTATTCATCTGTTTATTTAGTTCGGCGGCGATCTGAGAGTCACCAACCATTTTTCTTTGTAGACATTCTAGTCTTTTCATTGCCGTAGGCATGCTGTCGGGGAACTGGCGATGGTCATCCTTCCATAGTAGCCCCACGGTGTACTTATCAACCTCGCGTCTAGTTGATTTTTCCAGAATCTGAACGGCTCGATTTTCTTCTTACGTTGTAATGGTGTTCTGGGCTACATGTTCCTCAGACAGCATGCAACTTCTTCAACAGCTCGTTAAGGTCCTGGTCACATTGACATCTATGAAGGTTGGATCTACCATATGACCTGCTTGACCCTCCGAACACGGTCCATCCTAATCTCGTCTTTGCGGCAATTGGCTGCTGCCATTTTCCCTCACGCACTTTAAACGAAGAGAGGAGATTTGGGTTATTGACTCCAATTATGATTTGAGGGACTGCTTTCACAAAGCTTGGTAAAGGTAGTCCTTTAAGATGCGGATATTTAAGTTTTGTTTGCTCTGCATGCATTGTCTCAGCAGACATGCCCAGATTTTTGACTGTGTGTACGTCTTTAAGTTGGAACACTTTGGCTCCTCGGCACTGCTTTGAGATTTTTAAATTTAGCATCCTTGATTGGGACTCATGTCGTCTTACTTCTCTAGTCCAGGCTATGCAGAGTGGGCTTGCGACGCCCTGTTCGCCCAGTTCGTCGGCCAGGCTATTCTCAATGAGCGTCAGCGTCGATCCGTTATTCATAAAGGCATAAACGTCGATTGATTTCGCCTTTCCATGTAGCGTTACTGGGACGATTCTGAAGAATGTTTCTACCTCTTGAGATTGCGGCTTACGATGGCTGTGAAGGACAATCGTTGCTGGTGCTCTCTGGTTCACATGGAGAAGAGTATTGTGCTTCTCGTTGCACCCATTTACATGGCAGGACCTTTTGATCCAGCATGATCCTTTGTGCTTTTTGAGACACTGGCGAGACTGTGCGGACCTTCGCATATAATGCATATGACGCGCTGTGTATCCTCGCTTTTGGTTGCTGAATGTGTGTTTAGTGCCGCTCTGCGTGTTCCACTTTTATTAGTTACTGGAGCTATATTTGGCGTTGATACGCGGCATGCGGCATCTGCTAGCTCAAATAACCAATCCGCCAAGTGCTGCAGATTTGGACTGCTCACGGATTTGGAATGTATTGCCCAATTCAGCATCATATCCGGTCCCATCTTCTCGATGAGTTTCTGAAACAGCGTCGGGTTATTAAGGTGTTCGTCTAACTTACTAGCTTTCATGGTTGCACACATATTTTTAACTGCAAATGCAAATTCGATGATTAATTACCTTTATTATGTGTTCCGGACGCCCGAAGTACATTTTTAGCGTGCGTACAACATCAGACAGCATATCTGGAAACGTTGGGCTGTCTCACACGGTCTCTAACGCCTTCCCTTTGAGGCATTTCTGCAAGCGGATCATATTTTCCTCATTGCTGTAGCCGGCGATCCTTGTGCTGTTCTGATAGGAGCTGAGAAATAGTGGCCAATCCTTGGGGTGTCCATTAAAGATTGGCAAGTCCCAGGGTAGTGATAACCGAGCGGTTTGTTGTTGTGGAGTTATTCCCCTAACGTTGTGGGGCATATCCGTATTTTTAGTGCATGCCTGCGGAGTGCTGCATCCGACAGACATATGATCGTTGCGTTCCACGCGCTTATCATATTGGTGGAAGGCTCCTCGTCGTCCTTGTTATGCTGCATGATCGTAGCATGTGACACGTTTTCAGTGTTTACCGATGCTAGTTCAGGAGTGAGGTTATGTACACCTGTCGTGAATGAAGTCCCGTTTGCAGGTTATGTTGAGGCTTTACCCATGTTGCGCACAACCAGGTGCTCGTGGAAACGCTATTATCCGATCCACTGCATAAGAAGTTATATCAACTTGAATACTTGTAGCATGTGAGCATGCTCTCATTGTCCGGCGCGGTACATGAACAGCAACTGCTTGTCGATGCCATCGCTGTTGTGTAACTTTCGCACGTGGACTCACTTGTTTAAGAACTTCGTAGTTTGTTGTATTTTCCTTGCTGAAGTATGCAGCACTCTGTCTCGAAGGGAATTGCGTACGTTTCCACAGAATTGGTTAGCCAATTCTTTGCTTAGGATCTTTAAAGAATTGGTAAGCCAATTCTCTTAATAGGATTTTTAAAGAATTGTTGCTCGCTTGACCAGTTTTTTAGCGACGCAGCACCCACAAATAGCGAAACAGATAAAATAAACAATAATGGCACGTTGGCTCTTTTTCACTATTTATTAATCAAATCGGTCTATATTGTGGTGTGTACAAGTCGTCACTTTAAAAATCTGTAAGCTTATAACTGTTAGAAAATACAAAATTAGACCACTTAAAATATACGAACCCTAATCTCTTGATAGCGAACGAACAACTGAATACACAGAGAATCAATGCACAAAGCAACGGGCGACAGCTCCGCTTGATCTGCGCGATTCTGCATGTGTTGTTGCTGTTGCTTTACAGTTACATATTTTACAGTTATTTTGCGTATATTTATGTGTGTAAGTCACAAAACTTAACTTTGCCACGCCTCGGAAATAGCATCTTTTAAGATTAGCGTCCAAAATTTTGGCCATGTCATATGATTGTACATGAGCTTACGCCCAAACGGCGAACTGTGCCATCTGTTGCACTTCCAGCCCCTAGTTCTGCCTTAGTATCTGAGGTTGTATCGAAAAACTGGGTTCGTGTCCCGTTTCTTTATACATTCATTACCAGAATGTTAGAGGCCTCTTAACGAAGCTTAAAATTCTTTATTTGACTAGCTTTTCCCTTAATTTTGACATTATCGCTTTATCAGAGACTTGGTTAACTCCTAGCATATCTGATAGCGAAATTATGTCAAATCGATACTCTGTATTTAGACATGATCGACAGATACGTCGTGGTGGTGGCGTGCTAATCGCCGTCCAATCGTCCTTAATTATCTTTTTTGGAATTTACCACTTTGGTAAATGATGCATTTTTAAAAAAAAGTCAATCCGACTAAATAATCTACACAACGTGATCACAAATGCATCATCTCTTTCTTCTTTAAAATCTTCTCTTTTCCTATATCTTAGTAGAAACAATAAACCTTCTTTCTAGCTACATTTCTTCAATTTATCTTACTTCCTTTTATTTCTTCATTATACTGCTACTTTTATACACTATCACTTCTAATAGAATATTAATTAGTAACAGTGTAAGCACTATTTACTAATTCTCTTATACTTTAATACTTAATATGCTATGCTTCCATATACTATTACTCCTAATAGTATATTGTCAATATTCTAATACTCCGTTATTCTACACTACTATACTAATATATTGAGCTGATTGGGTTTTTCTGGGTTTTCCCCAAATCCTTGCAACAAATGTTGGAACGATTTAAATAAGTCAATTTTTCTTATATTTTTATTCCCCAGATTTATATTTAAATTTAAATTTGTTTGAATTCCAAACGAAATTTCGTAGAGCGAACTTTGAAAAAATTATTTGACCTGCATTTTATTTTTGTTATTTCGGCTGGTGGTTTGCGTGTGGGTTTTAATGGATCTGGGTGGCACCACTTGCAAGAATGAACGGACTGAGCCGTGCCAGCTATGTTGCTTGCCACTTTAGCTTCAGTTGTGTTGAAGTTCTACTTTCCATTTTTTTTAATAATTAGTAAAAATCAAATTCATTCAATACAATTTTATATAAAGATGTCTTCAAAAATGATTTGAATTAAATAACAAAAATAACAATGCAAATGAAACAAAAAATTATAGAAAAATATAAACCAGGATTTGGCGCAACGATAGCCACAATTATTAGAAATAAGGACAAAATTATGGACCATACTGCTTCTAAAGGAGAGTCGAGAATATCGTCTCAATGTCCACGTATTCTCGACGATGTTTTAAGAGAAAGTGTAATAAATTATGAGGTGACGGAACCACAATAACCATCTAATGCAATAAAGGAAATGCTGAAAGCATGGTAGTTGGTGCCAGCATTTATTGAAAAAAAACCACCATGATCCAATAATTCCAAAATGCGCCACTGAACTTTTTAACGATAAAACTATGTCTAATTTTCAACAAATCTCAAAGCTCCCCCAGAAGCAACAGACATAAGATAGCTTTATCTTAAAAAAGGACTAAGTACATATGACTTAATATAATATAATGTAAATTAAATTTAAATTTGCTCCTTTTATTATTTTCAGTTCATTAAATCAATAAGTTGTTTATGTTCTAAATGACTTTCTTAAAAAAAAGGCGTAAATAAATTATTTTATTGTATTTTTTTGGACTGGAACGGATTAATTCATTTTACATAGAAACATATGGGAAAATTGGTTTTGCTTAACGAACGTTCTATAGAGCGAACAAGTTTCTGGAACGAATTAAGTTCGTTAACCGAGGGCCGACCGAATTGAGAGAAAGTATTGCGCAGTTACGAGTACGTCTCAAAGATACAGGAAAGTTAATTTGGCTCAATAACAGGAATGAGTCAATTTCGCCAATTATTAATTTATGTAAAAATAGAACTCCCAGCATCATGCGACGGTTAGTCGAAGATGGGAAGTTAATTCCTACTGTGGTAGGAAGGCATATCAGTACCTGGAACCCAGCTAACGCCACGAAGAGCAAAAAGAATAAACTTTTTGTTTACCGACTCAATTCTGTCTTGGTATACCGAATATTGAGGAGACCACACACAAGATCCGTATTCCAGAACAGGTCGGACAAGAGAAGTGTTTGAACGATGCGTTCAGTGAGCAACTCGAAAGTATACTCCTCTCGGGAGCAACTCGAAGAATACTGGTTTTATTCTTAAAATCCTAGTTCTTATATACAATAGCTAACATTGGGCGTTCTTATCCTACTCTTATCTACTTTGACCCGACCAACGGGTTGCATCTGCTGATAGGGTCGGTTTATATTTCGTGCACGTACTTGAATCACACCATACTATTTGACACGCATGCACGCGGCTATAAATTATTCATTTTATTATGGTGTGTTGTGTTCACTCTATACGAAATGCACTTCCACTTAAAAGTATTTGCCATATATATTAATTTCAAATGTACATATGCATGTTCAATGTAAGTTTGAACAAGAAGTATATAGAAGTTTAGTCTTATAAGGGTCGTCAAATTCCTTAGACCATCGTTTGATAAATCCAAGAGATTGAGGCGCATTATTAACTGTAACATGACATGTTTGTCAAATTTTAATTTATAATCGAGAAGAATTCCCAAGTCGGCGGCACACTCTAATCTCTCAAGAAAAACCCGGTCAAGCATGTAATTGAATGTGTGAGGCGTACTTCTATATAATGACATAACCTTATTTTGAGAGCAATTCAGAAACAACAAGTTGCATTTACACCAATCAAAAAACAAGGTCCGATTGCAATAAATAAGGTGACTTGTTGTCATTACATGATAAGCACAGCTTCACATCATCGGCGTACTTTAGTACATAGGAGTGAAAGAAAAACAAACGGGAGATCGTTAATAAATAAATTATACAGTAAAGGACCAAGGTGGCTACCCTGGGTTACACCAGAGGTAACAAAGACAGGCTTAGACAGTGAGGTTTTCGGAAATCCACATAAGAAAGCTGTGTGGAAATCCGATAGTACTAAGTTTTTTAAGCAAGAGATAGTGGTTAACGGAATCGAAAGCCCTGCTGAAATCTGTGTAAGTGACATCACTTTGCTTTTTATTCTGAAAACCTTTAATAACAAGGGAGGTAAGCTCAAGTAAGTTAGTGGCAGTAGATTTCGATTTCACAAAAGCATGTTGGCAGGGTGAAATGATAGAGTAACATGAGTGTTGTAGTTGAGATGTTATCAGCTCCTGAAACATCTAAGGCATCGCGGATAATTTGGAAATACCCCTATAGTTTGTGAGGAGGAATTATAAATGATTCCTTCCAAATGGTTGGGAAAGAGCACGAGTTATCAGACAATTCAAATAATTTAAGCAAGGGCTTACATAGAGAATCAGCACAGTACCTAAGTACACATCCTGGTACTCCATCTGGGCCTGGTGAATATGCTGGCTTGATCAAATTTAGTTCGTTAAGTAACGAACTTTCCAGGATCACAGGACTTAAAATGCAGTTAGATTTCGGCAAGGTATACGGATAAGGGGAATTAGGAGGAAAGTTAGAAGATGAGTAATTAGATTGGAAGAATTCTGCAAAAAGATCGGCTGAAGCCTGATCAGTATTTGCTTTCATGCCTTTATTAAAAACAGATGAGGGCAGCAAGGAAGTTTTTCGTTTAGTATTGACAAAGTTGTAGAACTGCCTAGGATTCGGAGCAAATTGCAAACGACATCGAATAAGGTAATTATTGCAACAACGCGAATTACAAACAACAAAATTTGTTCTGGCGATAACATAACGAGAAAAATCTGAAGGATTATTCGAACTCTTAAATCTTTTATAATATCTAGACTTCACATTTTTACGCATTGCCAATTCTTTAGAGAACCAAGGAGGTCTATTAGTTCTCCTGGAAAGCTCATCTGGAACGCATTGGTCAAAAAGTGATTTTATGATATTATATAAGACTGAAGTAGGATTGTTAATGTCAGTTCAAAAGTAGAGTTGCGACCAGTTTGTTTCTAAAATTAATGAATTAAGTTTTATAAAATCTGTTCTTCAAAAACAGCGTTTTCTAGCGAATAGGGTTAATAGAACAAATAGGCTCAAATGTAGGCAGTTAAAAAACTAAGTCTAAAGTAGGATGATAGGGGTCTTCGGGGACAACTAAAGGATAAGTTTGAACTACAGTACTAGAAAAAGGATCCGATGCAAAAATAAAGTCAAGTAGACGACCATTTTACAGTTTCGAACCAAATCAATTTAAGAAAGAGACATATCTAGAAACAAGTTGTCAAATTTATGAGAAGTGGATGGTATGAAAACATTAGGAATGTCAGACCAAATCACGTCTGACAAATTAAAGTCACCAAAAACAAAGAGGTAATCACTACTAGAGAGTAATGAAAAATAGACTGAATAGCAGAAATATGCTCTAGGTAGATAGATGAATCGGAATGGCTGAAAATACGAGCACGTTATAAATATAGAACAAAAATGTATTGTATGTATTTTAACGGCGATAAATTCAATGCTAATTAGGCAAGGCGAAAAAATAATAATGATAAAAGATCAGAATCTACAGTAATAAGGATACCACCTCCTATACGCGACAAACGATCGCATCTAAAAGATGTGTATTTATTGCAAAATAAAGAAAAATCTGAATTTTCGGGCGTTAACCAGGTTTCAGTAAAGATAATTATGTTAGCTTCAAAAGAAATACTATCTACATTAAGCTCATTAAGTTTACAGCTAAGACCTTTAACGTTCTGATTAGATAGAAAAACAGTTAATTTTTTTGGTGCATTCCTAGAAGATGAAGATGAAGCGCTTGTAGAAATTCGAGTCAGTGCAATGCGAGGCTGATTTCTTCTACTTGATTCAAACTCTTTTATAATTTAGTCTTTCGGCCATAAGGTTTTTCTATATATACATGGACTTTCGCAAAGGAAACAGGACTGTTCAAAAAAACAACAAAAAATTAATATTTTTCAAGCTATATTTTTTATTCAAAGTAGTTTCGGTGTGCTTTGATACAGCGTTTAGTCCGGTCAATTAGCATTTCAAATGAGTGTTTAAGGTCATTTTTCGGAATGCTTTTGAGAATATCGGTCGTCACCTTTTGGATAGTTAAAATGTCCTTAAACCAGTGTCCTTTCATGGGCAAATGAAGTTTTCCAAATAGGTTAAAATCACAAGGTACCAGATCAGGTGAGTAGGGTGAGTGATTAATGGTTAATATGGAGTTTTTTGTCAAAAAATCAGTGACAAGTGTCGACCGATGAGACGTTGCATTATCGTGCAACAGGCGCCAGGACCCTGTCTCACGGTATTGTGGTCGAACACGACGAATGCGTGACGTGGGACGAACTCTCGGTGTACAATACCCTCGGAATCGTAAAAACAAATCAGCATTGTCTTTATTTTTGACTTCTGAAGACGTCTTTTTTCGGTGATGGCTCGAATGGATACTTCCATTCGGCACTTTGACGTTTGGTTTCGGAATCATATTGAAAGCACCACGTTTCATCACCAGTCACAATTGAATATTTGTAGTTTATGTCCTATCTCGACTCCTTAATCAAATCCCTACAATGTTGGATTCGTAGCAATTTTTGCTCTTCAGTCAATTTGTGCGGAACCAACTTGGAGCACACCTTCCGTAGACCCAATTTATCTATCAAAATGCGATGAATGGAGTCTTTGGTGATATTTGACTCCATTTTCATGTAACGCAAAGAAGATTTCGGCTCATTCTTAATAAATTGCTGAATTTATTCAATATTGTTTTGGGTAATCACTGATTTTGGCCGGCCCGACTTCTGATCGTCACAGAGGTCCTCACTGATCACCATAAACTTTTTTCATCATTTGAAATGTTTAAGTGAACGTTTTCCCAAGTTTAAAACAAAATTTAAAATTTGCTCTTTTACGACCGATGACCAAAAGCTGCTGTCACTTTTTGATCGATAACTTCGATTGTAGTTGTCCTATTGTCTTAAAATGTCAAAACGAGATCAAACTTTTTATTTAACATACCCACCAATAGGTGGCGCCACCAGAAACAGTTATATTTAAAAAGTCCTGTTTCCTTTGCGAATGTCCTTGTAGTCTAAATTTATTAACAGATAAATCTAATAGTCTGAACTTCGCTTGGATGTAAGACTTACATCATCAACCGAAGTGTTAGGGGCAAGGCTCGAGACGAAAATTTGTTTTTTAATGGGGACAGCTATCAGGGGCTTAGCAGCCCTAATTGCAAGAAGAGGAATAAATACGGACAAAGTCTGGGGAGAACTAAGAGCAGTGTTGCTGACCGACGAATCAGTTACAATCACATTCTTAGAGCCCCTCGTAGGAGCAGGCGGTTAAAAACTCGTAAGCTGCTTGATACTATCAGATATATTTGGGGAAATCGGACAAGGTTTAGGTGAGTGATGTGGAGTTAAAAATTATGGTGTCGCCAAAGAGACTACAGTAGACAGCATTACAGTCTTCGGCGCAGATGGCATGGATGACAGTTTTAAATTATTAAAATTATCATCTGATAACGATGTATCACAGTAAGTAAAATAATTTCAAATGGAAAAAATTTTATTATTTTAACACAAATAAACAAAATATTACCACAAAATATTATCGATGCTGCGCGGCAAATCCATAATCTTCGTCGGGTCGGGTCAAGAGATATTGAGTCGAGTCGGGTCAAGAGATATTGACTTTTCTTTTAACGCAGTCTTTCTTAATATCTTTTAGTGTCTTAACATGTTTCTGCATTGCTGAATCTAGCTTCATGCTAGATTTTGATTATCCGCTACTACTCTAAAAATAAGCTTAGCTGGGATGGCATACCAGCTACAAGTTAACAAATTCTAATAATTCGGCAATTACCAACCAGCTTAACTGTTAACGTGACAACAATAAACTTCAAGAAATGCCAAGAACACTGTAAAACGCCGCTCATCAAATGCACATATATGTATATATGTATGTGCGTATGTTTTCTCTATATTCAGAGCAGCTGCTTGTGCATAAAATTCGGTAAAAAAGACCAATGAACCGTATCCAACAACAACTAAAACTCGCGTTGTAAATGCCAAGCCCAGCATACGCACACACATCGACACCAACAATATTCCAGAGAACTAGCAATTATAATAGAAACGACGTTAAGTGACTGCCGCTTATTCTCTGTGTATATGTATGTATGTATGTGTATGCTGCTGCTCAACCAAGTGCAGCTGCGAAAATTAATAAGATCACTCTTATTGCTTTGTTAACTGGAGTAATATAACGTCTGCTCTCGCCTAGCTCTGTATTTATTCTAATATTTCATTATGTTACATTTCTACTGTTGCCGGCAACTTCGTCTACGGTAATGCTACGCTTGCACCTCGTACATAGATTCGTATTACCGCATCAGATGTTCCAGTCGGGTATGCTGATCGTGCACTCGGCATGTTCAGTATCTTAGAGCTTAAAGCCCCACGCCCAATTTGGACATATGTATACCCTGTTGGAAATCTAAACAACTATACTTAAATTTACCCCAATCAAAATACACCCGTCCTCGGATGTGCCCTCGTTGGTTGTCACCTCGAGGAGTTGCTGGGTAGCTAGCCTTTTCATTAAATGTTGCAGAAAGTAAAAGGAGCAGCGTATTAGGAGACAGGTAGATACTTCAATCAAGGTCTTTGCAAGCTCATTCTCAACTTGGCTAATGATCACAAGATTGTGTTGATTCTGTGTACAAGTGTTGCTCTCTACAAGTTTGAAGAACGATGAATGTGTTTTCGTAGCGCACCTGGTTACGGGTAATACACCCTTCTCGCATTCGTGTATGATATTATAATATTAACTTTTTGATATAGTAATTCTACCCTAGCTCTACTGGATTAATACCTTACTATCGATCCGAATACTTTTATGAAAGAAATTATTATATAGCTTATAATAAGTACATATATATCGCAAGATGCTTATTGAAAATGGACCTTAGATCGACGTGATGAGTACGGTGGGATTTATGATATTTCCCTTTTGGACACTTTAAGGTGGTTTTTAATTTTTTCCGTTCCGTGGTGACTACCCTAACACTAGTTAGTAGCTATCCACCCCGTACTGGTTTTTAAGTTTTTAAGAAATTTTTTTTAGGATTTTTTAGATGGCTTATTATTACAATAGATGGTGTTGGTGTTTGAAAACAAGTTCATCAATTGGAGGATGAGATTTCTAATGTCGACAATTGTTCTTGATTGTATGGGTTGTACAATACTACAGCAAACTTTGAGAACGCATGTCAAGAACTGTTTCTTATCGGTGACGAAGATGTCGATGTGTAACATTTCGCCGGCGTAAGAAGGGACCAGGGTTGGCACAAGCATTTGTTTTTTGGGTGCCTAACGTTCTTGGCTTTGGTGCAAGTTTTACAGTTAAAGCCAGATCCTTTGCCATTTAAGTCATACCTGGGAAATAGTAGTCACCAAGTATTTGCTTAACGTTTTCTTGGGCTGCCCTGTGCGCTTGGTGTTGCTCTGCGGCTACAATTTTAAGCTGTTATTTAGGGCAAGTCACATCCGACACTAGTTTCTTGCAATGCCAAAATGTTGTTGATAGAAATCTACAAGCCTGCTGGATGGTACATACAAGATCATGCTGGATGGTCGCTAGAGTATGTAGGCCGCAATGTATTGCGTTTACCACGTTTGGGTTAATAACAGGTTAAATGTTGTCAATCAGTGTACCCATATCTGAGAAGAATATTGTGTGGTGGGTTCTTTAATTGATTAGAATGAACCGCTTGTTTAGGAGAAACTGGGCTTCCGCTAAGATTATTTGTTTTATATAACAATTTACAGGCTAGTCCGAAGATTCTATTGTGTATGTCAAAGATTGTTCGCTATGGAAAGTGGCAGCGTTAGATTCGATTTTATGTTGGAGTGAATTTACATTTTGGCGAGACAAAGCGTCAGCCACAAAATTCTCTTTCCTGGGCTCATAATGCAACTAAACATTATGCCCATCAATGTATGCGTTCCACATTCTAAGCCTTTCGTTGGGGCTTTTATAACAAAAGACAAAGGTAAGAGATTATCGACATAGGCCAAATTATAAGCCGCAGTTGCAGCCAAATAGTCATAATCATATTCTTTATAGTCAGTTGCATGCTGCTCTAAATTGAATACTCTTTGACGCCGTTGGTCGGAAATGCGATCGGACTGGTTCCTTCTCTTAAACGCTTGGGATTGTTGACTTTAATAATCTGTGCTAAGTGTTTTCTTTACGAGAATAGGTTGTCTGGACCTAGACGATGTCGGATCAACCTTTTGGGGCTTAGTATAGTGCTGGAATAACTATTTGGGGTCGCTGAGTTCTGAAGTTCCCTCTGTTCCCCTGTTTGGTGTGGGTTCTTCTCATAAGAGCGAGTGTTGCTAAAATCTTGGCGACGCCCTTAATTTTTGTCCTTTGTGCTTTTTAGAAAGTTCGCAGTATATAAACTCCTTTCATTACTTACTTCAGCTTCCCTGGCAACAGCCAATGCGGTAGGCAAATCTTTGAGGCGTGATGGGAATACTGCAATCCTCAGGGGCTTTCTAAGGCCAGAAATGGACGCATTGAGGGCGTTTTCACTAGATTCTGTATTCAGGATGGTAGCTGTTTCAGCATCTCTATTCATAACAAATTTATTGGTTAGGAGAGTCAGTTTTCTGCCAATCTCATCGTAACACCACATTAAATGTAACTCCCCTTGTTTTGTCATGTCAAGGTTATGTTGCAAGTCACGTTTTGTCTGCATATGTAAAGTCTAACCTGGCCATGATAGCCCTGAAACTTAAGACAGTATTGAAGGGCGGTTACATTCCCTTTTATTTTGTGTCTAATCATATTGACTACTTGGTAGTGGCTGGAGCTACTGTCATACGGCTCAAACAGCTCGTACGCATCAAAGGCATGCTGACGCCAGGCAACGTATTCGTCTGGGTCACCTCGAAAATCGGGGATGGACCTAATAATGTGTAATGGCTCGTCACACGCGACATCTAACCGCACTGAGATTCTCTGAAATTCTTCAACCTCTGCCGTTGCTGGTGTTACTTGCAGTTGGCCCATTTGTGCCCTCAAACTATTAAGATCCTCTTCAAATCGAGCATTAATTTGCCTAGCTTGCACAGCCAAAACATAACTCACGGTTCTATAAAAGAGAGAGCGAACTTCTTGTACGTCTCAATTCATCTTTGTATAGTGCAAAGATTGTTTAAGTAAGTCTGAGTCGTCGTTACTGTCTTGGGTTTTGGTTCCCAATAGTTACTAGCCCAACTCATGAATTGACCGTCAACTGTATTGATTGCGAATAAAGCCGAAACAATGAAAAGAATCAAATCTTTCGGCAAAATAATACTATAACGGGACGTAGTGCAAAAAAAAAATTTATACTCAGTTTAAAGTTATAAATGGCAGTATTTTACTTGTTCATTTTATTTTTTAATCAAAAATATAACTATAGAGTTCCAAAAATAATAAGCAACTCACTCACATATATTAAATGCGATGCCGCCGTTGATTCCACAGCCTCTTTTGTTGTTGTTTCGTCTTTTTTGTTGCTGCCGTCGTCCTAGGGCAGTTCTTCAATACTTCTTCGCTGGCCTACAGAGCTCGCCAATAGTAATTAACCGCTCTCCGTTTTTGTATCTAAGTCTCTCTTACAGACTCTTTGAGCAAAGAGTCAGAGATTAACCTTTCACTACGTCTCTAAAGTAAAACGAACTGCGCTTAACGAATAACCGCAATTTCTGTTTTACCTTTGTTCAGGGAATTCGCTGGCCGTTATAACGCGACCGAAGTAGATAAATTCATTTTGTATGCGTGTGTGTGCGTGTGCGTGACTTGGCAACGGAATGTTGTAAGGCGATCGCCCAAGTTGAATTTGAGCTCTGGCTAACGGAACTTTTTAATTTTTTTCTTTTATGCACAGATAACAATTTTTAAACGCTAATTATAGTCGATAAACTCTTTTGAGATTTTATTTTTTTTATATTTTGGGTTCTGATAACCGTGTTGGGCGCCAATAATTAAGATCACTTTTAATGCCGTCTTAACTAAACGAATATAACGTCTGCTCTCACTTAGTACTATATTTAATCGAATCTTTCATTATTTTACATTTCTACTGTTGCCGGCGGGGCCGACAACTTCGTCTACGGTAATGCTGCGCTTGCACCTCGTACATACATTCGTATTACCGCATCGGATGTTGCAGTCGGGTATGCTGATCGTGCACTCGGCATGTTCAGTATCTTAGAGCTTAAAGCCCCACGCCCAATTTGGACATATGTATACCCTGTTGGAAATCTAAACAACTATACTTAAATTTACCCCAATCAAAATACACCCGTCCTCGGATGTGCCCTCGTTGGTTGTCACCTCGAGGAGTTGCTGGGTAGCTAGCCTTTTCATTAAATGTTGCAGAAAGTAAAAGGAGCAGCGTATTAGGAGACAGGTAGATACTTCAATCAAGGTCTTTGCAAGCTCATTCTCAACTCGGCTAATGACCACAAGATTCTTCTTTGCAAGCTCATTCTCAACTTGGCTAATGATCACAAGATTCAAGTTGTTTATAATATCGGAAAATTTGTTTATTTAAGCCTGGACCACAGTGTTCAATTTTTGCTGTCGGTTATTGATTATACTTGTCCCGTCCGGTGGTAAGCCTAGGTAAGAGATCCCCACACCTACTTTATGTTATCTTTGTGGACCATCCTCCTTCTAATGAGAGTAGATGTGCCCAAATCTGCCTGAATTTTCTCTTTTTGGCATAACGGGTGAAGCTTGTTACCAAGTCGCCTGTTACCTTTTACGAAAAGAGTTTCACCTATTTCAAAAATTCTGTTCTGTCTCCCAGGATTGCAACGTTTGAGCAGTTTGTTCTGGGTTTTTTCAATCTTTTGCTTTAGATCTCTTTTGCACTGATCGGGTATGTTGAGACTGGAATAAGACGGTATCTTCTTGGTGACTGAGCGAACAGAATAATTTTACTCAAGAGTGGCTCTTGGTTCATTTGAATCACAAATTATTTTTTTTGCAATTTAAGACATCTAGTGATGTCTGTGAAAGCACTGTGGAAGCGTTTCACATGGCCGTTAGAGGAGCTATGGAGTGGAGGTGTATTCACTATGTCCACCCCGTACTGGATTTTAAGTTTTTAAGAAATTTTTTTCAGGATTTTTTAGATGGCTTATTGTCACAATAGATGGTGTTGGGGTTTGAAAACAAATTCATCAATTGGAGGATGGGATCTCTAATGTCGACAATTGTTCTTGATTCTATGGGTTGTACAATACTACAGCAAACTTTGAGAACGCATGTCAAGAACTGTTTCTTATCGGTGACGAAAATGTCGATGTGTAACATTTCGCCGGCAAGAAGGGACCGGGACAAATGCACAAGCATTTGTTTTTTTGGGTGCCTAACGTACTTGACTTGGGTGCAAGTTTTACAGCTAAGGCGGATCCTTTTCCATTTATTGCTGGAAATCTACAAGCTGGATCATGCTGGATGGTCGCAAGAGTATGTAGGCCACAATGTATTGCGTTTACCACGTTTGGGTTAATAACAGGTTAAATGTTGTCAATCAGTGTACCCATATCTGAGAAGAATATTGTGTGGCGAGTTTTTGAATTGATTAGAATGAACCTCCTGTTTAAGAGAAACTGGGCTTCCTCTAAGATTATTTGGTTTATATAACAATTTACAGGCTAGTCCGAAGATTCTATTGTGTATGTCAAAGATTGTTAGCTATGGAAAGTGGCAGCGTTAGATTCGATTTTATGTTGGAGTGAATTTACATTTGGCGAGACAAAGCGTCAGCCACAAAATTCTCTTTCCTGGGCTTATAGTGCAATTAAACATTATGCGTTCCACATTCTAAGCTATTCGTTGGGGCTTTTATCAGAGTTGGCAAAGGTAAGAGGTTAGTGGTCGGTATAAATAAGAATATCCCTCGGCCCATAAAGATAATGCTGAAGTTTACGCAGGGCACACACGATGGCTAAGAGTTCCCTCTCATTCGTCGCGTAGTTCATATCTCCATCTTTCAACGTTCGAAAAATCATTGACATAGGTCTGCCTTTTTGAGACAACACCGCTCCAATGCTGTACGCTGAGGCGTTCAAGTAAAACGGCTTATCAAAATCTGGGTATGTTAGGTTAACATCCTCCGAGGATAAAATCTTTCTAAGTTTTTCACAAGCGTCTCTTTGCGTGTGATTAAAATATATAGGAATCTTCTTTGAAACGTGTTTGCTCACAGATCCATTTTCAACTTTCAGCAAATTGGTGATCGAGCTTGTGATGGAAGCAAGATCCCCTAAGAAGCACCAGTAATAGCTGGCCAGGCCCAAAAATGACCTGAGGGCAAAGAGGGACTTTGGTTCTATGAATTTTTCAATGGCCTTTACCTATTCTGGGCTAGTGGTAGTATTGGATGCAATTCTCATGTTTGCGTTGGCAAGTGCCTCTAGCACCCAGTCTATGTGCTTGACATGATCGACTTCGTTTTCTGAAAAAACAGTCACGTCGGCTACGTAAACGTAGCAGGTTTTTTTCAATTTGATTGCAAAGTACATCGTCAATTGCCCTTTCTTCAGGCCGAAAGGCGCACGAAAGAACTCATATTTTCCTTCGTTGACGAAGAAAGCAGTCTTTTCACGATCGCTCTCAGCAAGCTTGATCTAATGGAAGCCAGATTTAAGATTTTGTGTGGGCGTATGATGTTGTTTCGCAAAAGGTCCCTAATTTCTTGATTAACGAAGTCTTGTACGCGCGTTTGTAGGGAAAAAGACCTTGAATTCATGTTTTAACCTGGTGGGATTGGGTAAATCGTCAATGTTTGTGAAATGTACGTCACAATAAGGAATGTAATTTAGTTTTCCTTGATAGTGCCATAATTTATGGTCTCAGTTTTTCCACTGACTTCAGCCTTACCTTGACTTATCTAGTCACTGCCTACTATACTATAAAATACGCTAAAGTCATTAAGGAGAAAAAATTGAGAGGAAACTCCGAAGATAATAATTTAGAATTTCTTTGAGATTCTGCTAGACTCGTGGATGGAGTCCATGGTAAAAGGGGCAGTGACATGGTCTACATGGACAAGTCCCGTCCATTGGTCTCATGTACGGGAGACGGGAGTGTCTCCTAAAAAATTCTGAGTCTCAACTTTATCTAGCTATTCGTTATCATCATCGACATAGTCCAAATCATCAGCCGGAGCTGCAGCCAAATAGTCATAATCATCAAGTTCGTCTATAGGTCTCATGTACGGTAGCCGGGAGTGTCTCCTAAAAAATTCTGAGTCTCAACTTTATCTAGTGATCCGTCATCATCATCAACATAGTCCAAATCATCAGCCGCAGCTGCAGCCAAATAGTCATAATCATAATCAATATCGTCAGTAGCATGCTGCTCTAAATTGAATACTCTTTGACGCCGTTGGTCGGAAATGCGATCGGACTGATTCCTTCTCTTAAACGCTTGGGATTGTTGAGTTTAATAATCTGTGCTAAGTGTTTTCTTTACGAGAATAGGTTGTCTGGACCTAGACGATGTCGGATCAACCTTTTGGGGCTTAGTATAGTGCTGGAATAACTATTTGGGGTCGCTGAGTTCTGAAGTTCCCTCTGTTCCCCTGTTTGGTGTGGGTTCTTCTCATAAGAGCGAGTGTTGCTAAAATCTTGGCGACGCCCTTAATTTTTGTCCTTTGTGCTTTTTAGAAAGTTCGCAGTATATAAACTCCTTTCATTACTTACTTCAGCTTCCCTGGCAACAGCCAATGCGGTAGGCAAATCTTTGAGGCGTGATTGGAATACTGCAATCCTCAGGGGCTTTCTAAGGCCAGAAATGGACGCATTGAGGGCGTTTTCACTAGATTCTGTATTCAGGATGGTAGCTGTTTCAGCATCTCTATTCATAACAAATTTATTGGTGAGGAGAGTCAGTTTTCTGCCAATCTCATCGTAACACCACATTAAATGTAACTCCCCTTGTTTTGTCATGTCAAGGTCATGTTGCAAGTCACGTTTTGTCTGCATATGTAAAGTCTAACCTGGCCATGATAGCCCTGAAACTTAAGACAGTATTGAAGGGCGGTTACATTCCCTTTTATTTTGTGTCTAATCATATTGACTACTTGGTAGTGGCTGGAGCTACTGTCATACGGCTCAAACAGCTCGTACGCATCAAAGGCATGCTGACGCCAGGCAACGTATTCGTCTGGGTCACCTCGAAAATCGGGGATGGACCTAATAATGTGTAATGGCTCGTCACACGCGACATCTAACCGCACTGAGATTCTCTGAAATTCCTCAACTTCTGCCGGTTATTCTCTGTGTATATGTATGTATGTATGTGTATGCTGCTGCTCAACCAAGTGCAGCTGCGAAAATTAATAAGATCCCTTTAAATGCCGTCTTAACTAAACTAATATAAAGTCTGCTCTCACTTAGTTCTATATTTAATCGAATCTTTCATTATGTTACATTTCTACTGTTGCCGGCGGGGCCGACAACTTCGTCTACGGTAATGCTGCGCTTGCACCTCGTACATACATTCGTATTACCGCATCGGATGTTCTAGTCGGGTATGCTGATCGTGCATTCGGCATGGTCAGTATCTTAGAACTTAGAGCCCCGCTCCAAGCTTGGACATATGTGTACCCTGTTGGAAATCAAAACAACTACACTTAACTCATATATACGAAACAGTAAAAACGAAAACGCCAAAAACCGAAATTGCATATGTTCGAGTACGTACGTATATATTTATATATATATATATGTGTATATACATATAAAGGCAGTTCAACTTAGCTTTATTTTATTAAAATTCTTATTCTTCTTATATTCAACGTTCCCAAACTTTGATAAAAAAAAAACTGATAGCCGCTTTAAGTAAAATCTATCAGTATGAACGTGCATTATGTAGGAAATTACTCGAATGGTGCTACTTTCAAAGCTGTATTATCAGCTATTTTAAAACCTGGCTAAATCAATTTGCAGTTTTGGAATTATTACTGACCACAACGGAGCTGGATTTTGTATCGCTGTCTGATTGGAGCTTGTGCTATGTTAGTTCCACACTGAATTAAATTAAATCGTCGTCAAACTTACAATTGAGTCCCAAAATGTTTTTTTTTACATACTCTTATAGTATACCTTCTAGGTTACATCGGAATTCTCTACATCCATGCTTCATGCATCTTGCCTTCAGCACGTAACATCCATATCGCAATAGTTGCCTAATATTTCTTGGTCATTTTCTGATGATTCCTTCTGTCCAGCATAAATTTGCCGATCATCTGGCTGAACTGGCTCTGGCTCAAATTACTGTATGTGTCTTTCAGCCTGTATAGATTGTTAGATATAGTCATTATACTCTTCTGCCCCTTATTTAATGAGAGTTGCCCACTTACTTTGCCCGAAGACCCCCCTATCATCCCTCTTTTCAACTTCACCATTATCTTGCAAGTCTGGTTAACAATTCAAATGTATCTTGCCGTATGACAGAGCCATTGGACTTCAGATGTTTTTCAAGAGACCAAGTTAGTAACATGGGTGTGTATGATATTCTTTTTACAGTTTAGTTTAGTTTACTTTACCTTACTACCAGATTATCCAACTATATTAGGTCTCGTCATCTTAAAAAACTTAAAAAAATTCAGGCTCGCAATAGCATTATTAAAATTGTTTCTAGCACGTGCAAATTTGCCAGTCCTTTTTAAAGAGTACTTTTTTTTATAACAATTACTAGTCAAAGTGTAAGAATAGTTTCCGTCGAAACCCTAACCATTTTTATCACTTTGTTATCTTAAAACGCATATCTTCTCAATTCCCATCGTTACTATTTTGTTAACAATATAAGGGCTGGTTGTGATTCCAAAATAGCAGATTTATTAGATTTACTTTTCAGTTGTAGTAGTAAGGTAGTAAATACCTTTTAAACGTTATCCATCCAATATATCTGTTTTTATACTTAGCGATTTTCCTATATTAATCCTTACTCCTTTGTATACCGATTATGCTTAACTCTCGATGATCTTTTCTCGTCGTGCCTTAAATTAGATCACGTGATCTAATTAACCTCATTAACTGGTATTTTCGTTCCCTTTTTCTCAATATCTCCATATCATGACATTTTGTAGTGCCCAGTTTGATTGTTCTATATTTATATGAAAATGATTACTTGGGAATTTTATGTAAACATTGTCTATTCTTCAACAAAGTATTGTAATTCACATTTAAGCATGTGTACAGGAGCTTTGCTCTTAACTAAGCTCGTCGGATATGGCGTGGGGTCCTTCTTTTTCACTCTCCATAAATATATACCGTAACACATTTATAAATAATAAGTGAACCATCTGAAACCTAAATGATGAATGACAATAGGCTTGAGGTGAACCAACGTACATAAAAAGGAAATCGGAATATAAAGTGGCTGAGGTGATGTTCGCCTCCCTTTTTCTTTACTGAAGTTGGTAACTCAAAAGATGGTATAATTGTTTGTTACATCTAATTTGACATAATTATTATTGTTTATCCATTATGTATGCATTCTGTTATGCAGGTAACAGAATTTAAAACGAAACTTTAAAAATTCATTTCAACTTAATACATAATATTTCGTATGGATAATGAAAATATAGTATGCTATTATACTGATTAAGTTTATAAAAGAAAAATATGGATTATCACGGACAAGTACATGATAATCTATTACAGGTAGTTTATATAATATACTTTCCATATGTAACCGAAATTTCTACAAGGTCTGTCAATTAAATATAATATAACAGCAGCGCAGCCAATTTCCAACAGGGGCCGAGGCTGCATCAATAAATACACGAAAAATAACTGTTAAAAAATTAACTGTAAAGCAACAACAACACATGCAGAATCACTCAGATCAAGCGGAGCTGTCGCCCGTTAGTTTGTGCAATGATTCTTTGTGTATTCAGTTGTTCGTTCGCTATCAAGAGACTAGGGTTCGTATTCTAAGTACTCTAAATTTGTATTTTCTAACAGTTATAACTTTATAGATTTTTAAAGTGACTATTGACTATTGACTATTGACGATTGACGATTGACTTGTACACACCAGAATATAGACCGAATTGATTAATAAATAGTAATTAAGAGCTAACGTGGCAATGTTGTTTATTTTATCTGTTTCGCTATTTTGGGGCCGTTATTAAGACGACATTAGCCCCAATCAAAGATGTTACATTTGAAAATCTGAAAGCAGTGCTAAGAAGCCAAAGTGTTTCAACTTAAAGACGTACACACGGTACAAAATCTGGAAATGACTCCTGAGAAAATGAATGCGGAGCAAACAAGCTCAAATATGCGCATCTCAAGGAACTACCTTTACCAAGCTATGTAAAGGCAGTCCCTCAAATCATAATTGGAGTCCATAATCCAAATCTCCTCTCTTCGCTTAAGGTGCGTGAGGGAATGTCAAGCAGGTCAGATGGTAGATTCAACCTTCACAGATGTCAATGTGACCAGGACCTACACGAGCTGGTGAAGAAGTGCATGCTGTCTGAGGAACACGTACCTCAGAACACCATTACAACGTTAGAAGAGAAGCGATCCGTGCAGATTCTGGGAAAATCAACTAGACGCGACATCGATAACTACACCGTGAGACTACTAGGGAGGTATGTTCATCGCCAGTTCCCCGACAGCATTCCTACGGCAATGAAAAGACTAGCATGTCTACAACGAAAAATGGCTGGTGGCTCTCAGCTCGCCGCCGAACTAAATAAACAGATGAATAATCTCATCGATAAAGGCTACGCCAAAAAGCTGAGTGAAAGCGCCGTGGTAGCCACCTACAAGAATGTTTTGTATCTGCCGATGTTCACCGTACGCAACCCACACAAGCCTGACAGAGTGCGATTGGTGTGGGACGCCGCCGCTAAGTCATCAGGATCCTCACTAAACGACTACTTATTGAAAGGACCAGATCTACTTGTACCGCTGCTGAAGATCATGTACAACTTCAAGATGCGAGCCGTCGGAGTATATGGAGATATAGCCGAAATGTTCCACCGTATTGCAGTACGAGAGGAAGACGCCCAGGCACAACGTTTTTTGTGGCGCAGCTCGGAGACAGGGGCTATAGGGGTCTACCTACTAAACGTCCTAGCACTTGGAGCTACGTGCTCGCCCTGCATTGCGCACTATGTGCGCGACTTGAACGCTAACGAGTTTTCTGCGGCATCCAAAGCAATCATCAACTATCACTACGTGGACGGCTACATAGACTCTTGCAATATCCGAGAAGTTTACACACGTGGTGGCTTTCACTTGCGTAACTGGTGTTCAAACTCACAAGAAGTCTTGTAGGCACTTTACGAGATGACTGGCCAAGATGAGAAGAACTTTTGCAGTGAAGAGCTACAGGCAAAAATATTGGTTATGCAATGGAACCCAAACCAAGACGCATTCGCATATGCTCTTAAATTCGTGCGCATAAATCTTAACAATATATATAATTATACACAATAAAGCGTAACATGATGTACCTCAAAATTCTACTCAAAAACATCTGGCGAATGAATATATATTGGGACGATTGGGATACCACGATGCTACTTCAGGAAATGCAGAGCTGAAGACGTTCAAATACAGCTTCATGTATGTGGATGCTGGAGAAGACGCATATGCTGTGCTAGCGTGTTTTCGAATTGAGCATGAGTATAAAGTTTTTCTTCGACTCGTTTCAGCTAAGCTCAACGATTGAAGATGGGTGCCAAGCAACTTAAACGTAGTAGATGTCGCCACGAAACCTCAACGCGGGCCTGATGCCTACAAGCAATGGTTTGACGGCCTCAACTTTCTGAAATAGCCGCCCTCAGCCTGGCCGGCAAAATACATCGACAACTCGGTAGTCAGGGAGGAGCTGCATCCGCGTTTCCTGCACATACGACTGGCTGTCGCGAGCAGTCGCATATTGGCTTCTCTACAAGGAAAAACCACTTAATAACGTACGTAAGACAAGTGGATCTACACGTTTGACGGTGGATCATATTGTCAACGCCAAATGATTCATATACCGGAACACGCAACTGAAATATTTTGTAAACGAGTACACAGCAATCCGCAAAGGACAAACTGTCTGCCGGAGTAGCTCGCTGTGGAGACTTCCACTCTACATAGATGACTATGGCGTTATCGGAGCTATCGCAGTCGTGCTCGGGTCTACTCGAGTATCCCTTAGGACCTAGTCGTATTATTACCAGAACATTGGTTTACAAAACTGATAGTGCATCACTATCACGAAAAGTATTTTCACATCAACCACGAAACAACCTTAAATGAGGTGAGGCAAAATTTCTCAGTTACGAAATTAAGACCTCTTCTTAAAGGTGTTCGCCGCAACTGTCAACACTGTCAGCTACAAAATGCTCAGCCTGTGCCACCATTAATGGCGCCACTACCACGAGCCAGACTGGGAGCATTCATGCCGGCATTTACGTTTGTGGGATTCGACAATTTTGGCCTACTCACAGTCATATGCAGTCAAATTTCCGTGGAACCGACACGTTTCTTCGCGAGAAAATGCAACTAGACCCCATGTGGGTGGTGCACGCGAGCGCATAGTGTGCTCTATGAGGCCGTGCTCTACCGTATTACACCAAGCCAGAAATTCATTGACGAGAGTCTTCTCACGGCCGTGATGGAAGTGGAGATGACGGTAAACTCTAGACCGTTAACGTATGTGTCTCTCGACCATGATGATCAGGAAGCTATAACCCCGAATCATCTACTACTAGGGTCATCAAATGGCAAAAAGCCGTTCTGCAAGGCTATAGAAATTGACTATAAGTGGACTCTGCGGCAAAGCGAGATGTTCGCTAACCTATTTTGAAGTCGATGGGTCAAAGAGATGCTACCTAACATCACCAGGAGAACGAAATGGCATCAAATGGTCAAGCCAATCGCCGTGGGAGATATAGTTTTGATCGTCGATTAGAATCAGCGTCGAAACACCTGGACAAAGGGCCGTGTCATCGAGGTAACCACCGCAGAAGATGGACAGGTACGGCGCGCAAAGGTCCACACACCGAATGGCGTTCTATCCCGGCCAGCAGTCAAGTTGGCAGTTCTTGACATCGGTATAAGTAATGAGTAAGTTCTTGCGTCCGGGTGGGGAATGTTACTGAAATTTCTACAAGGTCTGTCAATTAAATATAATATAACAGCAGAGCAGCCAATTTCCAAGAAGGCCCGCGGCTGCATCAATAAATACACGAAAAATAACTGTAAAATAAGTAACTGTAAAGCAATAACAACAACACATGCAGAATCGCTCAGATCAAACGGAGCTGTCGCCCGTTAGTTTGTGCAATGATTCTTTGTGTATTCGGTTGTTCGTTCGCTTTCAAGAGACTAGGACTCTTATTCTAAGTGCTCTAATTTTGTATTTACTAACAGTTACAGCTTTACAGATTTTTAAAGTGACGATTAACGATTAATGACTGACGACTGACGACTGACTACTGACGACTTGTACACACCAGAATGTAGACCGATTTGATTAATAAATAGTAAATAAGAGCCAAAGTGCCATTATTACTTATTTTATCTGTTTCGCTATTTTGTGGGTGCTACCTCGCTAAAAAACTGGTCGATCGAGCAACAACATAATTATTGCCAAGATAATTCATAACTGCTTATACTATATATACTTATAGTACATATCATCGTCATACTGCACAGTACGCATGAAACTGAACGGAATATTTATAATAACTTTTTGAGTATATTTCATCGGCATACATATTACAATATTATGCATATAATTTTTAGCTTCAGCTGCTACTTTGCACTATTTAATGGCATAACGTTAATTCTCCAAAACCATGGCACTAGACTTCGGACCTATTACATCAAAAACTGCGAATAAATTTGCCAAACTTGAAAAAATGCAAGAATAAGCCACCAAAACCAAAACCAATGCGACATCAGAGGCTGAAAAAGAAGAGACCAATGAAGAAACATTTAAGCCTCACCCAAATTTCGTATCTTAAGTAGACAATGTACAAGGACTGCTTCAATATATTAAAAAACAATTGATGTTATTGAGTTTATTGAGTTTATGCATAAGACTCAACGCAATGATCAGCTCCGTATGATGGTCAAAAAAGTAGATAAGTATAGGGAACTTGCTGATAATAATAATAATAATAATAATAAATTATCATTAATTTCAACTGAAACATGATAGGGCTTTTAGAGTAGTTGCCGAAAATATTAATTGTCCTACGCCTATTGAAACAATAAAATCTCAAATTGAACTGCAAGGGCACGTCGTTAGGGGAGTTAATAACATAAGAAGTCATATCACCAAGTAACCACTGTATATGTTTTTCACAGGCCTTGATTCTGAAATATGAGACTGCGTAATTTTTAAATTGAGACGTATTGACAACAGTATCGTCACTATTGAGGAGCCAAGAAAATTTCACGATGTAGTGCAATGCTTTCAGTGTCAGGAATTTGGACATACTGAAACATATTTCAATAAACAATTTAAGTGTGGCAAATGCTCACTAGGATGTTCCAAGTGAAAGTAGCCCTAAAGAAAAAAGCCAACCAGTGACTTGCGCTAAATGTCACGAGAGACAGCCAAAAAAAATACTCGGCTATGACAAAATTTATTGGCAAGCTATTGAAAGAATAGTATAGGCAAGACTATGTAATAGACTTCGTGAAGTTAACCTTGTAATACAAGAACGAGTTCTTAAACGCTACAATAAAAATAAATATATAAGTACACTTATAAACCACAAGCTGAAGCCTTTTAGACAAAATTTTGTTGTCGAGGGTGCAGTACACCCCAATCTTACGATCAATAACCAAAAACGAAAAAGGTCCATTGGATTGCACAGTGCTTTTAAGTGGTTTTTCGACAACAAACATCAAAAATAAAAAAAGAACATTAACAGAAACATGGACCAAATAAAAGTGGCTAATGACTAGATCTATGTAAGCCCCAAAAAAGAGGACTTCTATAGAACCCACAACAATCACTGGACCTTAATATCTGATTATGAAACGCAACAGCAACTACGATTGAACACTAGCATAAGTTTTACCATTCCTTATCAAAAAAATTGAGATGGTAATTACAGACAAACCATCAACCAACTGCAAAAACTGTCTTCACTCTCTGACACCATCTCAGTGTCAGTCACCGACCAGGACAAACTGAACCAAAGCAAAAACAAACTATGCTCAAACGAACTAAGAAATATCATAGAACAAGAAATTCTGAAGATATGAAAATCAAACTTTGTCTGTGAAACAAGAAAAAAAAAAAAAAAAAAAGAAGATAAAGAAAAACACCCTGATAGAGATTGGCCTGATGATTCTTACATTTGCTAAACTTAACCTTCCCGAATATGTTTCGATTGGATATGAAAGGACCCAGATGAGACCCTACGTCCCATTACCTACAATTTGCTACAAATTTGTCTTAAATATGGACATATACAAAAATAATGCTAGGGATCTAAATAATGCATACACCGCAGTAAAATCAAAACACAGAACCCATCGAGATGAAAGCCTGCAAAAATGGATAATCCTGCATCAACTGTGCACTAAAAAAATACATATGTTAAACATCATCTACTCATCGATCGACAAAAAATGCCTTGTATATATCGAAAAACAGGAAGTAATCGTCATTCAAGTTACTGAAGATATATAAATCAATCACACAAATAGCAACACTGAACAATCAACTTCAAGCAATACAAATAATTGGGAGCTACAATTAGTAACATACTCCGACCAAGAAGAGCTCATCAGTACTACAAAGCCAACACCAAGCCTTACAGATAAGAAACTTAAATTAAATTTACTCATTCTACCTAAACACCCCTAAGCGTAAACTAACCAAATTAAAACGTAGAGCTAAATTCAAAGGCCTATGATCATACTCAAAAATTAAACAAAACACTCAAAAATAAAACTTGAGTTTCTCTAAAATTTTACATGCGCCCAAACACATGTAACATTCGACTCAAACAACTTACACCGTTTTTTTTTTTAATATCCATATATATCCTATAATGGAACATGAAAGGTTATTTAAATACCTATTTCGAACTTTTGATTATAATTCAAAAACATAAACAACAAATAATTTCAATACAAGAAATACACATAGTTAATATATTCATTATATGATCAGAAGTACAGCTTCGAATAGATTTGAATGAGTTCCAATCCTAGTGCACAAATCCATTCAATACGCACAAATAAATTTAAACAATTACTTTGAAGCAATAATCTCTATCCTTATAGTTTAACTTCATCCAACTCTTTTTTCGCTCCCATAGTATGTGAGTCTTCTCTACTCTCTGCTATAAAACTTGTAAAATTTTCTTACCCACCAGGGCCGGATAATATCCCAAGTTGTGTCTTAAAAGAGTGTAGGACGTCTCCACTTCGACGTCTGCTTAAACCTTTATACTATCACTTGCAGCTGTAGTCTTTCCTTCTCTTTGGAAAGACTCATATATCATACTTCTCCATAAAAAAGGTGGTAAGTCAGATATTTGTAATTACAGAGGTATTCAAAATTGTCTGCTATTTCAAAATTGTTTGAAAATATCATAACGGCAACCATGCAACATCTCTGTAAATCTCTCATTTCCTCTTCTCATCATGGCTTTGTAAAGGGTCGGTCCACTACGACCAACTTGTTGTAATTCACATCTCTTATTCACGATACGTTCCACTGAGAATGCAACCTGACGTAATTTACACTGACTTCAGTAAGGCATTCGACCCTGTACACCATGATCTATTACTTTTTAAACTCCGTTAAAGGTAGACCAGTCTATGTTACTTCTGGCGTACCTCAAGAGAGCCACCTTGGTCTCTTATTTTTTATACTTTTCATTAATGACCTTCCACTGTATTACTATCGCGTATACTAATGTATGCTGACGATGTTAAACTTATATTATCATATAAAGAGCCTTCTCAAGTTGGTCTTCTTCAACATGATCTTAGCTCCATGCAACTTTGGTACTCAGCCAACCAACTTCCTATTAACAGTCATACCATGGTACATATATCATTGGTAATCTTTCTTTAGAACGTAGATTTACTGAGAAAGACATAGGTGTCCATTTCGATTCTAAGCTCAATTTTAACTTACATATTGCATATATTCTTAACGCTGCCAAAGGAGTTCTAGGCTTCATGATGCGTTGGTCGAAGGAATTTAACGATCCTTTCACAACGAAATTACTTTACGTATCACTAGTACGGCGTATTCTCGAATAGTGCTCTTGCGTGTGGTTCCCTCAATACAATATCAATGAGGCACGTATAGAGTCAGTCCAGAAGCGATTCCTTCTCATTGCGCTTCGCGATTTCAATTGGGATCCTAATCTTCCTAATTCTAATCTAATTCGTTTGCCACCTAGTAGACTTCTACTATTAACTCTGTCCTTTTTTAACTAACCGTAGAGGAACTTTAGCTGTTTTATTTATTCAAAAATTAATAAGCGGCAACCAAGATTGTTCTACACTTTTAAGTCGCCTAAATTATCTATTCCTTATAGACCCACAAGAAACTATATTCCTCTATATATTCCGGTATACGTCTCTGATTATGCTCTGCACAATCCTCTACGCATTTTATGTTTTCTTTATAACTCTCATTTCCATGATTTTTCTTCTGAACATTTTCTTCCTTCAATCAAACTTTCACTTTTCTAGCACCTCCGCTAATACGTATTGCATCTATAAACATTAATACTTATTGTTTTGATTGGGTTTTTCAAGGTTAACGCCAATCCTTGCAACAAATATTGGAACAATTCAAATTTAAAATCATATCAAATATTACCCTAGACCTTTTTTACTTTTTAATTTCCAGTTTACTTTTAATATTTTATATTGTATTTGTGTTAAAACTTTTATTTTTCTGCTAGTCGACTGTTTTTAGTCGTCTCTAAATTAAATAAATAAAATATATAAATAAAATTAAATAAATATATTGCAATAGAGATCGAAATATACATACATATCACCATGAACCCAATTTTCGTACAATAACTAGGCAAACGTACTAAAAATTTAAAAACCATAAATATTCCTTACTGGAGACTTCAATAGTTGGCCCACAAAATGGGGTTCAACATCTTGCAATAGAAGAGGGAAAACTATAGTTGAGCTTTTGGATAAATACAACCTTACACTTTTAAACGACAAATCCCCTTCATATTTCAGTACACAAAAAACGTTTACACATATAGACCTATCATTCTGCACGCCTGGCCTTATGACAGAGACCAAATGGAAAGTTCTCGACGACCTTAGCTGTAGTGATCACTTTCTAATCCTACTTTCAAATTTTCTGCAAAGCTTTACAACTAATATTTGCAGGCCACAACTTATACTTCTAAATACAAAGTCCCGAGGTGGAAAAAAAACGTAGCTCTGCTCAGAGAAAAAAATTCAGAATTTGGCGAGCATTACAAAGAAACATTACACAAGAAAACATCATAAATTACAAGAATGCAAACGCACTGTTTCGAAGGGAACTCAAACCTTTAATCAACAATCCATAGAACTAACATCAGATTTTAAGCCCCGTACCCTACATCAAGAATCTGGTCAAGCATCAGACAATCATGAAATAATATGTAACAACACGATAGCACACAGGATATCAATTTTGAAACCGATTTCATAGCACATAAGCACAACAATCAACCAACCTACAACTACTTAAGAGTACAACCTTTGGCCTAAATAAAATATCTTCCTTATGATAAACATATCCAACACAGTCAAATACAGGATACTAAACCTATACAATATACAAAACAAAGTAAACAATCACAATCAAACCCAACTCCGATAAATTATATATTGAACAATACCGTTCAATCTCATTTAACTATTTTTTACCAAAAGTGCTTAATAAAATTATTACCAAACGATTATGGTGATTACATACCTTCAAAAAGGTACTACATGAAAGCCAAAATTTGTTTAAAAAGGAAAATCAGTCACAGATGCTTTGATTTATATCGTACATTTAGTAACTAAAACAATTACATCTAAAAGTCACCTTTCCATCATATCTCTTGGCTTTTCGAAGACGTCTGATAGGATAGGGCTGTATACCATTATCAAACAACTTCACGATTGGGAAATAGAGCCTTAAATCACAAAATACATTACAAACTTTATGACAAGCCGAAAAATTATAGTCCGTATGGGATCACACATGTCATTACCATTTTCATTGGCCAACAGCTTCCCACAAGGGTCCCTCCTTTCAGTAATACTTTTTCTTGTAGCCTACAATAATTTAGTAAATATGATATAACCTTAATGCAAAAAAACATAAATTTTTCTGCAAACGCTGACGACTTTTAACATCAATAAAAACCAAAAAGACACATTTTATTTTGACTCACTCTTTACAAACATAGAAAACAGGTGTAAATATTCAGAAGCAAAATTATCATTGAAAAAAAGTAAACAATTTCACATGTGCCAAAAACAATAGTGCAAATGTACTACATCTTCCAACAGAACCCAAATCCCAGTAACTGCTTCTGTAAAATACAAGCACACTCAATTGTAATTCACATACACTACTCAATATAAATTCAATATAATTCTTTGGGATTATCTTACAGCTATGCTATTGTATATAAAAACTTAATAAAATCACGAAGCACTCCAGTTTTCAGAGCTACTACCATTTTTTTTTCAATAATATCAGCAGAAATAATAGCAATATCCGAAATAATACAAATTTTTAAAACTAAGCTTAGTAAGCTCACTATCTGCTCAGACTCATTGTCATCTCTAGATGCAATTTTAAATTTAAACAACAACAACACATACCCAACAATTATAAGGTGACTAGTTACTGAACCTATCCCAAAATCAAACTCCTATGGGTGCCAGGACATTCGCAATTCAAAGGGAATGAAGTTTCCGACCAAATAGCTAAAGTCTATATACAAATGCCACTAATACCTAAAACAAACATTAATGAAAGTGACATCCACTGATTCTTACTTTACTTCAGTTGCGTGCTAAGCCCGCATTTATATACGTTAATAGAACATTATATATGCATCAAGAATAATTACGTTTATTAAATAGTGTTGTGCCTGCCAGTTTATGCACAACGATTCTTCAAAATAAAATTAATCGAATTCTTTTGGTTTTATTTCTATCGGTTAATATGCAAGTCTGCTTATGGTAGAGCTGCAGAGTTGGTACAAATTAATTCAGTTAAATTCAAAAATAAAATTATTTCACTACATTCCCGACACCGTAAAACGATCACGTAGTTTTACCTAACACGTCAAGAATAGCCAACTTTGATATTGGTGTCTTCAATATGCCTGTTGAGGTCTGCACCCCAGTAATTCTGATTGTCCCATCTTTAGCTTGTATATGTTGAACGACTACACCTCTTTTGCCAGGATGGTTCAATTTCCATTTAATGGCCTTTCTGCTAGCTCTGATTTTATGTATTCCCAGTCAAACAAGTCCTTTGGCTTTTTAGTTTATTATCCGCATTAACGAAATTCGTGCCCATATCAGATCTCAAAACGCTAGGAATACCTCTTCTGTTAACGAAATTCCTGATCGCCATAATACATGCTTCAGTCAATAAGTCCACTAGGCCCAAGTGAATAGCTCGAATTGTTGAGCAAGTAAACAATGCTATCCAGCGCTTTTCATGCCGACGCCCAACCGTAACTACTACGGGTCCAAAGTACAATAATTAAGTCCGGTAAAAGTGAATGGTCTATTATATGGTGTGACGCGATCAAGTAGCAGTTGTCCCATCAATGTGTGAATGGGCTTTGCGTTTTGATATTTATAGAATTGACATGATGCTTTAGCCTGCTTAACAGTGCACCGCAAGGTTATCACCAAGAACTTACGTCGTATTTCATTATCAATTAGCTCATAATTTTGGTGGTGATATATTCCATGCTAGTGTTGATCAAATTGGTCAGTCTGTGACCCTTTGGCAGTATAATATGCTGACGCGCTAATTGAGGTAATATTGTGGCGTAATCAAGTCTCCCATGTACGAGAAGTACACCATATTCATCTAATTTTGGTGACAATAAATAAATAGCACTACTTTTCGACTATAAACCCTTTTGTTGAAGTTCTCTTATTTCTTCTTTGAACGATTGTGACTGAGCGAGCTTACACAGTACCAGTTCAGCCTGTCGTATCTCCACTAATGATAATTCACCTGTTAAAATGATTTCCTTTGGGTGCCGGGTTTGCTCCACAAATCTTAAAATCCATTCTACCGTTCGTTTCAGATGTTCATATCTAGAAAAACTCCCAATGTCAATCAGTGACTCCTCACTTATAAGTAAGATGATTTTTCGCCTTCCCATCAAATCATTTATGGAAATTGTCAGCTTTTCTTGACATGGCCAGAGTGATTCTGCCTTCAATAGAAAGTCTGGTCCACTTGTCCATATCGTCTGTGGGTAATAACTAATATTTTTGATTGTTTTAGTAGCCTTGTCTACCGGATTGAGTTGTGTTGGTTCCAAGCGCCAGTTGCTTTCGTGTGTCTTCTCTAGAATTTCACTAATTCGATGCGCTACGAATTTATATATTTGCGGTGGTCTGATCGTATCCCAGAGATAACGGTTCGCGAGTCTGAGCATATTACAGATCGATGCACACTTATGTCTTTACTTTCCAATATTGATGTCTTTAGCCGAGTGCCCAAAACGGCTGCTTGCAGTTCTAGTCTTGGTATCGATACCAGTTTCAACGGTGCGCATCTAGTTTTGAGAGCAACAAACGATATTTCAACTTTGTTTTCATTAATTATGCGCCAGTATGCAACTGCATCGACGAAAGCGTGAAGTTCAACAATTGTGTTCTGCAACAAATAATTGGTGAGTAACATCGGGCTTTTTTAAAATTCTTTACTTTATCTAGCTGTCGTATCCATTGAATAAACCGCTGTACGCCACACGTCCTGCACTAATACTTTTCCATATATCATTAAATCAGCAAGAATACCAAGAGCATCGTAAATAGAAATTACTAAACTAAGCAATTGTCTTTTAGTTAGACGTCTCACGCCATGTACGTATGTTCTTATCCAAACGATTCATTTTTAAGTCAAAAATAAGGTAATCCTGTTGACTCTCCCAGAACCTGTCCAATATCTTGTCTACTGCTTTACTATCTAATTGCACGGTATGTACACTTTTGACTTCTTTACTAATATCATATGCTTTTTGCTCGGATGTAAAGCTGGCCACAAAGTCTTCGGCGTAGTGGTTTGATTGAATTGCTTTGATGACCTCGTCTCCATTTTCGGTAGCATAATGCATATTTCTTTTTTTACATGCTGAGCGCAACAAGGATACATGCTGCTCGGAAAATCATCACCTGCATTTTGTATGTATCAATGATATCTTGTGTATTCCCATGTCGCCATAGAAAACATAATGAATCCTGATCTTCCTCTCTGACTTTGACTTGCAAGAACATCTCCTTGATATCGGCACATGCTGCAATTACTATATACCTTGTCGGAACTGAAATAAGATTTGCGTTAATGATGGATTTTTATCTGGTCCTTTCAACAATTTAGTATTTAAGGAAGTGCCGTCAACAGTAGCTGCCGCATCAAAAACAAGTCTCATCTTTTTGGGTTTTTTTGATATTGAAGACGCCAAAGTGTGTTAAAAACCATGTTCGGGGTCCAAAATTATCGGCTTCGTCTTTTGATAGTTTTACTGCTTACCTTTTGTTAACCAGATTCATTTCAGTCTTTTCGTATCCTCTTGCTTTTCTGTATTGAGAATCTTATTTTCAGTGTCACGTAGTCTCTTTAAAGCCATTTCATAACTGTCGGGTAATTTTTCCATATCTTCCGACCACAGAAGCCCAGTTTCATAAGCATAATCCAGCATTCTTGTTGTTTCTGCTAACAAATTTTGAGCACGAGTTACATTACTTGATTCTACACATCTTTCTGGTACTTTAACCCCGAAGTAAAGTAGTCTGTCATTATCTTACGAATGTCATTGTTTAAATCATTTTTATGCGTATGCAATATTACAGACAATCATGCGGATATTGAGATTGTGTGTGACTGTGTTGATCCATACACAAACCATCCTAATGGAGTCTTAACTGCAATTAAGTCGTTACTTAAACAGATACTCTTAAATGTTTTCTTTAACTGAGAATTATCGATTTCAATCAGAAGCATTGGTTCTGCATTCGCATATCCTTAAATAGGAAGATGTTTCAATTGCTCATATCTTTTATTTATACAATCAGTACTTTAAGACTGCAATGTTAGTTATATGTTAGGAACTGCATCGCCTGTTAAACGCAACTCAGCTCTTGTACTGTCTGATGCACGAATTCTAAATTTACATCGCATAGATGCAAAGTTTTTTGTATGATAGCCGATCCAGTTTAACGAAAGATTTTCTTTTGGTTTGCATATTGCATGATGATATGATTTACAGTCGTTTATTTCAAATTGTCGCTTCTTCTTAAAGGAACTCAAACTATGCCCACGGCGCAAGAATCCAAAACATACATGGACTGTATCAAAAGAAACAGAACTTTTTACATATAACTCCATACAGAAGCACCGGAAGGATGAGCGTCTTGTAGAGTGTTATTTTTGTCCGACGAGTGAGGGCTCTGCTGTTCATTTGCCTACTGAGCCCAAAGTAGCACCGGTTGGCAGATGTAATTCTTCTTTTAATTTCAAGGCCAACATTGTTATCGCCTGTCATGGTGGAGCCAAGGTACACAAACTCCTTCACGGCCTCAAAGCTACAGCTCCCTGCAACCAATTGAGAATCAAGTCAACATGCCATAAACTTTGTTTTCACCATGTTCACACGAAGCCCTACTTTAGCCGATTCCCTTTCAATAGCACCAAAAGCTCCCGTTACATCTCGCTTGAGACGCCCAATGATATCAATATCATCGGCATACCCAAGCAGCTGGACACATCTGGTTGTCAATATCGTGCCAGTTCGAGGAACGTCAGCTTTTCTTATAATACTCTCCATCAGTAGATTGAAAAGCATACAAGACAGCGAATCACCTTGGTACTAAAGGTTTCGGAATCAGTGATTACCCAAAACAATATTGAAAAGTTCAGGAATTTATTACGAATGAGCCGAAATCTTCTTTGCGTTACATGAAAATGGAGTCAAATATCACCAAAGACTCCATTCATCGCATTTTGATAGATAAATTGGGTCTACGGAAGGTGTGCTCCAAGTTGGTTCCGCACAAATTGACTGAAGAGCAAAAATTGCTACGAATCCAACATTGTAGGGATTTGATTAAGGAGTCGAGATAGGACATAAACTACAAATATTCAATTGTGACTGGTGATGAAACGTGGTGCTTTCAATATGATTCCGAAACCAAACGTCAAAGTGCCGAATGGAAGTATCCATTCGAGCTATCACCGAAAAAGACGTCTTCAGAAGTCAAAAATAAAGACAAGCACAAATTGACTGAAGAGCAAAAATTGCTACGAATCCAACATTGTAGGGATTTGATTAAGGAGTCGAGAAAGGACATAAACTACAAATATTCGATTGTGACTGGTGATGAAACGTGGTGCTTTCAATATGATCCCGAAACCAAACGTCAAAGTGCCGAATGGAAGCATCAAGACGAGCCATCACCGAAAAAAATACGTCTTCAGAAGTCAAAAATAAAGACAAGCACAAATTGACTGAAGAGCAAAATTGCTACGAATCCAACATTGGAGGGATTTGATTAAGGAGTCGAGAAAGGACATAAACTACAAATATTCGATTGTGACTGGTGATGAAACGTGGTGCTTTCAATATGATCCCGCAACCAAACGTCAAAGTGCCGAATGGAAGCATCCAGATGAGCCATCACCGAAAAAAATACGTTTTCAGAAGTCAAAAATAAAGACAATTCTGATTTGTTTTTACGATTCCGAGGGTATTGTACACCGAGAGTTCGTCCCACCTGGCCAAACGATTAATGCTGTGTTTTACCGTGGTGTTATGCGTCTTTTGTCATGCTTTCGTCGTGTTCGACCACAATACCGTGAGGCAGGGTCCTGGCGCCTGTTCCACGATAATGCGCCGTCTCATCGGTCGACGCTTATCACTGATTTTTTAACAAAAAACTCCATATTAACCATTAACCTACTCACCTGTTCTGGCACCCTGTGATTTTTACCTATTTGGAAAACTTCATTTGCCCATGAAAGGACACTGGTTTCAGGACATTTTAGCTATCCAAAAGGCGACGACCGATATTCTCAAGAGCATTCCGAAAAATAACCTTAAACACTCATTTTAAATGCTAATTGACCGGGCTAATCGCTTAATCGAACCACAAGGAAACTACTTTGAATAAAAAAAATAACTTTTGAAAAATACTAATTTTTTGTTTTTTTTTTTAACAGTCCTGTTTCTTTTGCAACAGTCTATGTAGGTATGATTTTCTTACCAATGCCCATCTGTCCTCGATTTAAGCCTTCATAAATAGCTTACACTTGTCCAGTGTGTGGTGTCTTTTGCAGTGAAAGCATATATTCTGTACATTCCCTTCTGAAGCGTCAGTACTAGTTTGCATCAGTCTCTTCTGATTGTTGCGTTGATCACTTTTACCAAGTTGTTTGCTATATGCCGTTGCCAATGAAGCTCTAATGACATCCATAGCCATTTGCTTGATACAATCAGCAAAAATCTTCAGGTCTGGGTATGGATGAATAGTGGACGCATATTTTGGCCAATCGATTCTAGTTCTCATTGGAAGATTACCTACTATATCGCTCAATAACACTGGATTATTTAGGTGTTATGCCGCGTATGCATTTGCCAAGAATATTACCAGATTTGATACTTTAGTAGCAAACGGTACAATTTTTTCCAAACTGTTTTCCACAATATGTGCCATTTCTGCTACCTTTCCTAATTGGCTTCGAATAACCAGTTCAGCATGTCCATACTTAAATTCCACACTGCTCATTATGTGTCCAACATATGCCGGGTTGATCAGCATACCTGCAGCCTCGTCCTTTGCCACACCTTTTAAGATTTCTTGCAACCTGAACAAATTTTGTCAACTAGTGTAACCAAAGGCCGCACAAATTTCCTTATACATAGTGCTAAAGACGGGCCAATCCTCAGCTTGGCCATAAAATATAGGCAAGTCAACTATTTGTCTGGCCCGCCAATGTCTTGTGTACTATTAAGGATTTGAATTTGTGTTCAAATATTTACTTCTACCATATGCATTACAACTCTGCAGCTCTATGGCACCAAAATCTGACTCACCCTGTAACATATTAGTATTAAAATTAACGCATCTAGTCGTCTCAGAGGTCTTCAACTCGCCAGTGTTCGTAGCCCCTGTCTCGTGTGCAACTCCATGATGATGAGTTCCGTTTGCCAATGGCAGTCCTGCCCTGAGAGCGTCCGTCACCAGAAAACGCATTATAACTCCAGTACTCGATCCGATAGATCCATGAGAGCCTTCTGGCCAGATCGATATTTGTATTGATTGCGCTTCCTTGTCCATGTGCGCTGCCCGAGTTATCAATATGTGATTTCAATATTGATGTCGATTCAGTTCTATCATTCAAAAACACAAACCTTACAGGTCTTTTCTTTTATATAAATAATGTTTTATTCTTTTTCTCCTTTTCTATTTGTTACACTTCCGTCTGATCTCAACGTTTCAATTCAACTACCGACCACGGTTCGCCGCTTCGCAGTTCTCTCTTAGTTCTTCGTCGTTCACTAGTTTAACGGTAATTCCCGATCGTGTTGTCTCACAACGCATCATTCGTGTCCGTCGGCTTATTTAACTAAATCACGGTGCACCGATTCGTGGTGGCTTCTGTGCTAACATCTCGAGGGGACTTGAGACTCCTCCCCCCAGGTGTTGTGTGGAGACCAGAGTGATGACATATGATACGATGGTACGAACGAAGGTGTGCCCCTGCGAGTGTGACCCATTCAGCTTTAGATATTCGTTGTGGGTAGCTTGGTAAATTAATATAATATAAATAAGAATGTAATTATTAGAAAATTGCAATTCAAATATGTATCTTCTGGAATATAATGGCAAATATCGATTTTAATTTACTTTCTTAGATATATTGTACATAACATAAATATATTTTTCATTGGGTTCCAACCTTTTTGTATAACTATTGTGTTATACTTGACATTGCTTATAACTACTACAGTATTTAATATTAAACATAAAATAAAATAAAATCTGTAATTCAAACATAAGATAATTATGAATAGCTTATAAAAAATTAAAATATTACATTTTTATTTTTTTTATATTATAAGTTCTCATTTATTTATTTTTTATTCTTTTTTTTTATTTTTGATTTATGAATCTTCTGATTTTTTGTTGTGAGAAAAGTTGGACCTTTATCTTGTAGTACTTGATGCTTTGTAAATCTTGGTGTTAGCTCGTTTCTCCTATTTTCTTTTCGGTAAATCACATTATTTTTTTTCAAAATCTTTCGATTCATTTCTGTCATTGTTCAACTAACTGATTCTAATCTTCATTTTTTTTTTCTACATTCTCCTTAATTTTGGGATATATTGCTCTTTGAAAGTTATAAAGTTGTATATAATCATGTTCATTATTGAAAGTCGTCTCTTTATTAAATAAGTGTGGTCTTTCATAGAAAATCTCATATGGAGTATATTTGGTGGTCGAATGAATAGCATTATTGTATGTAATTCATGTTTCGGTAAGAATATAGTTATGGTCGCAATAAGTTTTTCATTTTTTTTCTTATTTGTTATAATGTGATATATTTCTGTTAAAGAAGAGTGTAACTTTTCTACAGGTGAATTGCTAGAAGATTGTTGAAAAGAAGTGGTGTGAATTTCAATGTTGTATTGCTGGCAGAAATCCTTAAATATTCTTCCTGCAAACTCTGCGCCTTGAATTCATACAAGTTTTCTAGGGATACCGAAAAGAGCAAGGAAGGTTCTCATAGCTTTCACTATGTTTAGGATATTTCTTGCTGGAATCGTATATGCAGCTGAAAATCTTGAAAATTTGTCGATAATTGTTAAAATTGTTTCTGCATTAAAGGTGTATACGTCAATGTGTTTTATATGCATAGAAAAAGTTGGAGTTACTGTTTCTTGATAAATTTATTTTTGTGGTTGTCTGTCATATTTCAAGGTTTGACAAACATCACAATCGTTAATTAATCGGGTTGTTTGCGTTTTAAGCTGTGGAGAATAAATTTCCCTCTTTAAATGGGCTATTGTTTCATCAATTCCTCTATGATTATTATATGTGTGATAATTTTCTATATTCTTATTTAACTCTTCTATACTTGGTATGTCTGTCAGTATTATAGTTACTCTCACAATTTTGTAAAGATTTGTTGGTAAAAAAAATTCATTAAGTACATTTTCAATGAAGTTGAAAATGTCATCTGTAGAAAAATGGCGTACACTTTATTTGGTTTTATAATAGATTTAAGTATTTTCGTTAGTTTCTGATTGTCAAAGAAACTTTCTGTTACCACTCTCCTTATTTTATTTTTGAAAGCGGTTGAGGTTATTATTTGAGACTTTGTACCGTTTCTAAATATAATCTGCAAGTTATATTCATTAATTGGTTTGTTTAATGTTAAAATCGTGTTGATGTTTTCATTACTGTTATTTGAAATAGAGGTATTAAAATGGACTTCCAGTGTTATGCGACTAAGTGTATCTGCAACTACGTTTTCGGATTCTTTTTTTATGAGATTTCATAATCGTATTCTAATAACTGCAGCTTCCATCGAACCAATTTAGAATTAGGTTCTTTGAAATTCATTAGCCACGTTAGTGTTTTGTGATCGGTATTAATTCTAAATTTTTGGCCGTACAGATAAGAGCGAAAGTACATTGTAGCCCATATTATGGCTAACATCTCTTTTTCTTTTGTATTTATAGTCGTCTCAGTCATTAGGCTCGTAACGATTACGCTTATAGCTACGGTTTTCATCATTTCCTCTATGCTGATTAAAATCTATTATTCTAAATGTAGCTTGTTAAGACTCAAGTTCCTGGTTTCGGTCATCTCGTTTCATATTCTTTTGCGCGAAATAGATTTATTTTTCTTTTAATGCCCATTCAAAAGCTCCTCGCTGATTGGTTGGTTTCATTGATCTTACTATAGCTCCTAATAGACCCCTGATTCCTGCTAAAAATGAATTAAGGCATATATCTGCAAACAAATTTTTTTTGTCTTAACTAAGATAGGTTCCGTTTCTTTGGTTTCAGCTATTCTACGTAATGCCAACTTAATCTGCAAACAAATTTTTTTTTGTCTTAACTAAGATAGGTTCCGTTTCTTTGGTTTCAGCTATTCTACATAATGCCAACTTAATCTCGCAGACTTTATCAAGTAATGAACGTAATGAAAGACCATCCTGTACAGAGTTGTGGAGCTCGAACATGCAAGCTGAAAGCGTCCTATACCCCTTTCCAATTAAGACTAGCTCCTGATTCGATAATGCTTTCATTTGACTTTCCTTCAATTTTATTTCTGATTGCTCTTAAAAGTAGTTGGCCGTATGGCGTTTTACTCGATCCACTAATCAGCGCAAGAATTTCTTCGACATTTGTTATAAATTCATTTAATGTTTTCGGGTTATCATAGTATGTTGGTAAAAACGAATTGCGTCCGGTATTTTTAATACGGACAAGATGTCACCTAGATTAGCATTTGCCTCGCCTTGATTTGGAGGGGGATATCCTGATGGGGAAGACATTGGTGAATTGTCGTCTTGTCTTACTAAAGATGTCTCCCTGTCTTCGGACAGGCTGGTGTTGTGTCTGGCTTGACTCCTTGTATTTGGAATAGTTTTCTTTACTCTTTCGATGGTCGTCATTTATCTGTTGGTTAGACACTTATTATTAGTAATGTGTGTATGCTTATTGTTTGTCTTTTTGAAGTGTTACAAAGGGGAATATACACACATATATACATAAATAAATATATAAATATATATATATATTTATATATGCATACATACATGTATATATGTTTATACACTGTCGCCTTTGTTTCAACACTCACTGAAATATAAGGCCAACTGCCATTTTCTTAAACATGTTCTACCGACATGCTCGATAGCTCTGAACAAGTATAGGTGTCCTTGGTCTATGAATCGCACTGAAACATAGAGCCAACTGCAACTGTTTTGAACATGTTCCAACGATGCTTTCGAGTAATTTGAATATGTACAGTTATCTTTGATCATAAGGCGCATTGAAATATGGCAGATGTACTACCGTTTTTAAACTCTCGTTCATCGCGATGAGTCGTTTGGTGTCGTTGGTATATATAAACATACCCACATATACTATATACATGTATGTATATATATAGGCAAAATATGCGTCGTTTGAAATCGTCTGTTCGTACTGAACCACACGATCTCGTTGTTGCATTTTTTTTTTTATATATATATAACACAACGCATAGAAAAAACATGTACATGTACATTATTTACTTTTTTCTTTTATTGATTCTGTTTTTTTGCGAAATATACATTATTTACGTTATACACACATTCAGACGTACATACACATATACATATTTATTTGGAATCGTCTGTTCGTACCGAACTGAACGTTCCCGTTATTTTGTATGTGTTCGTTTTGAAATAATAATTTACGTGCATATGTACATACATATAATGTTGAATATCACTAATTACTATTTTAATATGGTATAATAGGTAATAGGTACGGCTGCGCCAGTTATCAATATGTGACTTCAATATTGATGTCGATTCAGATCTATCATTCAAAAACACAAACCTTACAGGTCTTTTCTTTTTATATAAATAATGTTTTATTCGTTTTCTCCTTTTCTATTTGTTACACTTCCGTCTGCTCTCAGCGTGTTAATTCAACTACCTACCACGGTTCGCCGCTTCGCAGTTCTCTCTTAGTTCACTAGTTTAACACAGTGGGGCATGGGAACCATGTGCGGCGTTTTGATCTAACTCCTTGTCACGCGCTGCATGCATAACGGTCTTTACTTCTTCTTTGACCGTTTCCTTTATGACTTCTTTCAGAGATTGTCTGGTCCTCATCACTGCTGAGTGCCGCTATCTCTTCGTCCGAAGTCATATTATTTCTTTTAATTAGCATCGATGTTGTCTCCTTATTCAAACTTTTTCCGCTAAGCAAATTCATTTCGATCCAATGGTCTCTATTTGTGTCAGTAAGACGACTATATCTCACGTGTCGCTTATACATGTATATGTATGTATATGTACATGTACATACATATATACCGAAGCCAAGCCACGGCAAAAATCCGTTATACAATATACAAGATGAATTTCACAACCGTTTGCAATTGACTTAAAATTCTTGTAAATTTTAATTAAAGTGGCGTTTGTTTTTATATTTAATAAAAAATGTTGCGTGCCAAGCCCGCATTTATACAAGTTAATATATCTTTATATCATAAATAATTACGTTTATTAAATAGTGTTGCGCCTACCAGTTTATGCACAACGATTCTTCAAAATTAAAATTAATCGATTTCTTTTGGTCTTATTTCTATCGGTTGATATGCAAGTCTGCTTATGGTAGAGCTGCAGAGTTGGTTCAAATTAAATCAGTTAATTTCAAAAATAAAATTATTTCACTACACACCCCTTGCCTAACCAACGCTCACATGAAAGAAAACATGTAAAAAAAATTATTCTATTCTTAAAACAATCAAAATTTACCACCAAATTTATAACACAAAAATTTTACAAGAATGGTAATGTGCTGAGGTGATTATGATACTTAACCAAATGAACTAAAAAGTTGCACATCATCATACCGTCCCGTAGGTACCGTTACTTTGCAGGTTACGCTTTCTTAAGTATTGCGTTTAAGAAAATACTATTAAGAAGAATGCCATCAAGGCTGAACGATCATAAGACCAGTTTTGATTTAGAAAAGAAATGGAATTATTGAACAGTGTCATTGAATCGTAAAATCGATTACTACTGCGCTCGAGACCAAGGAGTACTGCTCAGGCGACTTCTAGGACATCAAACAGGCGTTTGAAAAGGTTTGGCATTCTTGTATATTATACAAAATTTAAAATTGGCTACCTGTTCCATACTGCAACATAATAAGATCATATCTTACAAGCAGAACATTTCATGTCTAAGAACAGGATAGCTCTTCTAAAATATGCGCCATCAACGCTGGAGCGCCTAATGCTAGAACCTGTTCTTTACACAATCTGCACTACTGACATTCCCATCAGTCGAAATATAGGCAGCTACATACGCACTACTATCATTGAAAGAAACACGTCTCCAGTTCTCGCATAATCACACAATAGAGAGTAAGAAATATAAAAATTGGCCTGCATGAGAAATTAATATATATTTCGTCGTAAATGTTTAATGGAGCTTACAACAGCTTAAGTTTCCAACTAACGCGAGCTGTATGTTGGGTTTGTTATTATTTTTGTGTTATAGAATTGCACCACAGCCACTGCAACTTGCATCTGTATGTAACTCAATTGAATGATTTGGGTCAAAAATAACAAGGACTGGTATATTGGTAAGAGTAGAAATAACCTTATTTCGTATCTACTCATGTGCTGTTTCGCAAATAACTTTGGTTTTGTCTAAAGTTAAAATATATAATGGTTTCATCAACTGGTAAATCCCTTAGTAAACTATCCGAAATAAGATGCTAAGCCAATAAATTGTCTAATTTATGTGACTGTCTGTGGAGGCTAAAGACTAATCAACGCTTAAATTTTTTGACAGTTTGGAAGAATTTCCCCAGCACTAATTTTGTAATCTTTTTTTTTATTAATGTTGAATGAAAGCGTAGCCTCTGTCAGAATATTGTTGAGGCAATTATCGTAATGTCGTTCTTATAGATGATAACATAAGAATTTGTTACATCCCCTAGCGCCTGCATTACTAAACGTTGAAAAACAGACTGTGAGTTTTTTAGTCCGAACGGCAAAGATAAAAACTCATACTGGCCATCTGGCGTCACATACGCCGTATAGTCAATAGAATCCACATATAAGGAAATTTGGTATTATCCACCGGCCATATCTAAACATGTAAAATAATTAACTCTTCGAAGTCTATTTTATTGATCCTGTATAAGTGGCAACGGGTCATTATCGGCAACTGTATTTGAATTTGGCTCTCTATAGTCTATCCGAACCATTTTTTCTTCTTAACCAATAATATATTATTGATCATCGCTTTCTACATAAAACAAAATTTCAATACAATTATGGTCAATTACTTAATATTTGTGCAGTACTATATATTCCATAACTGCTTATGCATTTTAACATAGCAATATTATTAAATCGCTTACAAGAAAAATGTCTTCTCTGTGGGCAAAAAGTAAGGTGAGTTTGTTTGTAAAATGAAAAATCTTTATACTTACTTGTAAATCAATTTTATCCCGTTCAAAGTAATCTCCTCCCGATAAAATACACTTATGCTAACGTTTTTTCCAATCCTCGATACATGCCAAATAGTCCCTTTCCGGTATAGCCATCAGCGACTTCTTGGATTCAGCTTTTATCTCCTCAATCGACTCGAAACGCTTTCCCCGGTGTGGTCTCTTGAGTTTTGGGAATAGCCAAAAGTCACACGTAGCCAAATCAGGCGAATACGGTGGTTGCGGAACGATATGCGTCGAGTTTTTGGCGAAATGGTCATGAACACGAGTGCAGTGTGACACGATCAAAACCAAGAGTTATTGGCCCATAATTCTGGTCTTTTATGCTTCACGCAAACGACGCATAACGGTCAAATAATATTTCTTATTAACAGTTTGTCGAGGTGGAAGAAATTCATAGTGCACCACACCACGAAAATTAAAATTAAATTAAAAATTCTAACTTCTCGCCCACAGTAGTATATTGTTCTCTAATGTCATTTTTATATTGGCTCCCCTATCTGTCACGAATTTTATATCGGCTATGTTTTCAACAACAAATTGCGCAAAAATGCTTTTAATTTTGTTGAAAATATATATATCAGAACTATTTTGAAAAAGTGGTAAGTTTTTAAATACGATCTGAAAAGTAATGCCGCGGGGAAGGAATTGGATATTTAACGCTGCTGAAAAATTGTTGGAAATTGGAAATGAACGCTGCTAAAAATGGTTGGCTATTTAAAATCACCCAACACAACAATTTAGTTACTGTATCAATTTAGGAATCAAAGTAGGAAATTTTAGAAAAAAATCTTAATAGTAAGCTGAGTAGGAAGAGTAAAGTAATTATTATGTTATTATGTTAAACCCAGTAATATCTTATGGTAGACCCAGCACATTGTCACGCGCTAGAAGTAATACTTCGATAATATGCATACAAAGATAATACAGATATTTCATGTAAGCTTGTACAAGGCTATCCATTTTGCGGTTTCAAAAGTAAACGTAAAAAAACACATTTAAAATTATTTTTTTCATGATATTTCTTTTATTATAAAGTTTAAGCCTTGACATTATGTGTGAAACATTACATCATTTAAATGACCACCACGCGAGTTCTTGCAAGCATCGATTCTTTTGAGGTAATCTATCTCTCCCATAACTTGACGAATGTTGGTTTTTAATAGGTTTTTGGTGCTCAAGAGTTAAAATTTTATCTGCATAAACACAGTCTTTCGCAAACCCCTACAAAAAAAATTCCAACGGTGTCAAACCGCATGATCTCGATGGCCAGTTGATATCGCCAAGACGAGAAATTACGCGGCCAGGAAATGTCTGGCACCATGTTGTTTAAACCACATATTGTCCAAGTCGTATTCTTTAATAGCAGGCAAAAAAATGTCGGTTACCATATGACCATAACGCTCCGAATTGACGGAGACAGTCGTGCCATCGTCGTTTTCGAAGAAGTAAGGTCCAATTACACCTCCGGACCAAAGAGCGCACGAAACAGTGAGTTTTTGTGTATGTAATGGCCCCTCTTCAATTACTTGAGGATTCTCAGAACCCCAAATACGAAAATTTTGTTTATTATTATAAAATATGTGGCTGTGCCGGCATCACCATTTTTGTAGTAGGTTTTAACAATTTTGATGCGTTCTGCGATAATGAAGCAGTCCATTTTCGTAAATGTCAGACTTTCAACTGAAAAACAAAAAATTGGTTGGACAACTTAGTTTGACAGGAAAGGAATAGACAAACAGGTATTTCGGTGAACAAACGATGGAAAATTTACATTACAACAACTATTTCAACATCAGGGAAATTTCAATACAACCATTTCCAATTGTGTGTAGTTTGCTGACACATACATTAGAAGAAGACTATCTATATCTACTAGCTACGCTTCACATATTACACATAGAAATAGTATGATACATTAGAAGAAGACTAGCTTTACATATAACATACTATTACTATGTGTAATATGCGAAGCGTAGAGTTTAGAATAAGAGATTAAGAAAAAGGAAGTGGGCACAGGTAAAACATTAGTATCTCCTTTACAGCAAAATGAAGGCGGTTCAAACATTAATTGGCTAAGTAAGTCAACACTTGAGTCTAAATCGTTAGACAAAAATTTACCTAATTTTCTTATTTTAAAAAATTTAGTGGTTACACGCTGATATTTTTTGCAGAAATCTGCTTCCAAATTGAAACATGATGGGCAAGCTTATTTCAAGTTGTTAATAAGTGTTATAGGAGTGGCGTTGATCTTATCGCAAGCGCACCCAAAAAGACCATACATCCAAAAATTAGGAAATTGAGGTTGAGCAGAATCATCGACTTTGAGTGGGCCAGATTAGTAATAGAAAACATATATAAAATTCTTTATACACGCTAAATAAGTACATCAGCACAAGAGAAGTGACAAATTCAAAATCCCTCAAATTGAGTTGGTAATAAATGAACTTAATAAATAAACAACGCTAGCAAAGCAATAAAAAAAGAGATACAAAAACAGCACAGACAGTGTATAGTATTTGGGTGAAGGGCGTAATAATAATATATGTACATACTCTGCAATAATGTCACACAGTATGCAAAATTACACATCGGGCCAGCATCACCAAAGTGATTGTGTCATGGATAAAACAAATGATTTAGATAATTTTATATTTTCAATGTTTATTTACTAAAATAAAATAAATGTTATACATACATTTGCGGAAACTTTATATTATTTACATTCTATTCTCGTTCTCGTTTTTTATTTGAATTTGTAGACTAAATTTGCATGGTCACATCTATTAAAAAGAGTAATCAAATAAAAGAAAAGTTAAAATATAGCAAAAGTTAAATTTTCCGAAGATATTACTTAATTTGTAATCGACTCAGTGCACAGAGCCATTAATATGTGAAATGTGAACATGTGAAAGTCCAATGAATATTTTAAAATTTTTAAATGATTTTAGACAAGATTGGTTGAGCAACTAAATCAAATGTTTAATTCAACTGTGCAGCTTACGCATGGCTTGGATTATTTTCAAATTTTTAAGCAAATATGCTTATTTACACTATTTCAGAACTGGAATTATTTTAATTTTATTTTGCGTACTATACCCTCTTGAGCCAGAAACTGATGAATACCAAACGGGCTGCTGAATCAGTACAATAAAAAGAACAAGTTATAACGCTTAAGTCAAGTGTGACCAACTGTGAGATACCCTTAACTCACGTCTCAAATACTAAACACAACAGTATGACTAAAGTCACCACACAGGGAAAAATATAAGTATACATAGTATGCACAAATGCGTCTATGTCGCTGTACACCGCGATTAACAATTAAAGATTATTGCTTGCATATCTTGCTTGTTGCGGAATCTTCATTAAATTTGCAGACTGGTTAATGTCAAGCTAATTATAAGAGTTGAAGCAGACGAATGGAGAAACTTTGCGGATTTTGCAATTTTGGTAGGTCGTTTCAAATGAATTAAGTGTGGAAACTAATTACTAAGTATAAAGGATCAAAAATTGAGCAAAGGCATAACTCTACAATGCTCAAGTTACGCCGTCCCAGCGTCGGTTTCAGAGACGTCTCAACAAGCTTTCCATTGAGTGCTTGCTATTGCTTTTCTCTCTCTTTTCATTTTGGAAACGCAGCTCACATAAAACAGAGACAGCTAAGCTCCCAAACCAGCGGCATCAGTGTCATTAATTCAAGCCGTCCAGTCTAATTTGAACGCTCTATGAAAACGGTATTCAAACCACGCATGCACCAAGTCTAATTTTACCTAAAAAAATTTGTTGTATTCGGAGTTAACGACGTGTCTACATTAACAAAAATTGTAGGTTTTGTTGGTATTCATTAAGTTATTTTTCTCCTACACACCTGAAAGTGTAAATAAATTTATCAAGCAAATATGTGAAACATGCCAGGAAACCAAAGTTATATTGGAACGCAACAGTTTAAAAATTTTTATTTAAGATTCATTTTGTGTTAACAACTTCAAAAAACAAATTACAGAAATATATACGAAATAATGTTTTAAAAATTACCTTGACACAGCTGCATTCGTGAAATTGTAATTTGTTAGTTGTGGTTTAACAAAATTAACTCTTAAGGAAATGCAAGTAAAAAATGGGATTTAGATTGTTTATTTTTGTTACGTGAAGAAACGGGTCTCCATGTTACTTTCTCTATACCTTTCTCTGTGCAACTCGCATATTTAGATATTTGCTCATTCAAAATGAATAGCAAGTAACTTTTAAGAAAAGTGTGTAAAAGTAAAAAGAAACCCGTGTCCAACCCCATTAATTGGGGGTATAACACATTCCCAATCTGCATTCCTAGCTACGTTGATCTAGCCCTGTTTGTCCGTCTGCCAAAATATATACAGTGGCTAACAGCTTAATGCGTGCAGTCGTAATACGAAAAACGGGTATATTTTGAAAACTATCAGTTACTCTAAATTAATTAAGGAAATTAAATTTTTCACTTATATGATTAACAACATAGTATTAAAATAAAACTTAAAAATAAGACTACTTTCATCTCAAATCTGATTTTATTTAGTGCAGTCTGACCGAGTAAAAATAGGTATGAACACTAAATTTAGAATCTATCTGTCCTATATTAAAGCTACCAATTTACTGGTAATGTTTCGTAGATTTTTATTTTTTGCAAGCGTAGGTTAAATTTTATTAGTCTTCTGCGAAAGCCAGTGTGGAAATGTGCTAACAAATTCTCTGCAAGACTGAAGTATGGAGATTGTGAAGGCAGAAACATTACATGGGAGTAAGGCCAAGTCAATCAGCGCTGCACAATACCTGATTTGAATTCAGAATGTTAAGGTACTGCAGTCGCCATGCATGATTGGAGGTCAGGATTGGGCCGGCGCCAGACATATTTCATTCCGTCTAACCCAAATATATTCACTTTGTACTCTGACAGTGTAACATGCTGGTTAGCGAACTTTAGCCGGCCTTATTAATTTTGCTTATGAATGGCTATTTTTGTGGTACTCGGCCATAGACGTGTTGTAGCAGTACACTGTGGACAGTCATTTCACTGCAATCTTCTCCAACTCACTTCGAATATCGATCACTAGCCTTTATTTTTGTGAATAAAGCGTCATTTTGAATTATATTGTTATAGTTCAATTGTCGTACAATGAATCTTAATTTAAAAATATTTCCTTTATCAAATTTATTAAATACTCAAAAATTGTATAAGAATATACACAAAATATAGAAGAAGCAGTGATTTGGAATGCACAACTCACAAGCCTCCGCATTCCGAAGTAACTGCAAATAAAAAGTGTGAAAGATTTTTATCGATAAAAAATACAATTTGCAATATATTAGGGAGGGAATACATTTTTATTTTAAGTAAAAGCGTTAAATAAGAAAGATTTATGTATTTAAACTTTTTCACTTTCATGTATACTTTGCAAAATATAGCAAGAAATAATCTGTGAGTCACTGTGTAGGAAACAATTCACCATTGGGTAGCGCAATTTCAGCAGCATTGCTCTGAGTTTCTGCTAGTATGTGTGCATATGTGTGAATGTATTTTGTATGGGTGCTGAGTTACGCGAAACTTTGTTTTTAGTATATGTGACCTGGGTAATACCAATGATGCTACATGTGTACATATTATACTACATGCAGTGTTGGCAACTTGGCTATTTTTTCGCGAGCGCCGATCGTGGAAAAAAATTTAAACTGCTGTAGGCTAGAGCACCTACATAGCTACAAATCCCTTAACTCATCTATGCAAATACACAAACACATACACACACATTTACAAGCACCGTATGCTCATGTGCAGGTTCAGTCTGTGCTTGTGTTGAGGTAATAAAGCGTTTTTTTTTCTGGTTATGGTGGAACTGTCATATTGAAAAATTTCATTTGCGATGTTTACCCAAGGTACAGTCGGCCTTCGGTTAACGAACTTAATTCTGTTCCAGAAACTTGTTCGCTCTATAGAACGTTCGTTAAGCAAAACCAATTTTCCGATATGTTTCTATGTAAAATGAATTAATGTGTTTCAGGCCAAAAAAATACAATAAACTAATTTATTTACTATTTTTTTTCAAAAAAGCAAATTGAAACATAAACAACTTATTGATTTAATGAATTGAAAATAATAAAAGAAGTAAATTTAAATTTAATTTACATTACATTATATCAAGTGATATGTACTTGGTCCTTTTTAAGATAAAGCTATCTAATGTCTGTTGCTTCTGGCAAAATGAGACATAGCTTTATCGTTAAATAGGTCAGTGGCGCATTTTGGAATTGTTGGATCATGTTGTTTTTTTTTCAATAAATGCTGACACCAACTACCATGCTTTCAGCATTTCCTTTATTGCATTAGATGGTTATTGTGGTTCCGTCACCTCATAATTTATTACACTTTCTCTTAAAACATCGTCGAGAATACGTGGACATTGAGACGATATTCTCGACTCTCCTTTAGAAGCAGTATGGTCCATAATTTTGTCCTTATTTCTAATAATTGTGGCTATCGTTGCGCCAAATCCTGGTTTATATTTTTCTATAATTTTTTGTTTCATTTGCATTGTTATTTTTGTTATTTAATTCAAATCATTTTTGAAGACATCTTTATATAAAATTGTATTGAATGAATTTGATTTTTACTAATTTTTAAATAAAAATGCAAAGTAGAACTTCAACACAACTGAAGCTAAAGTGGCAAGCAACATAGCTGGCACGGCTCAGTCCGTTCATTCTTGCAAGTGGCGCCACCCAGATCCATTCAAACCCACAAGCAAATTACCAGCCGAAATAACAAAAATAAAATGCAGGTCAAATAATTTTTTCAAAGTTCGCTCTACGAAATTTCGTTCGCTAAGCGAAACTATTTTTGCTTTAATATTTAGTTCGTTATACGAAATGTTCGCTATGCGTGGATGTGGATATGGCTATATCGACTCGGCTATTAATGTTAATGTATATATAATTTATGCGATCTGAGATGCGTTCTAATATTTGAAACATACTTCTGCAGATATCTATTAGCCGTTAAAGCTTTCCTCATTTTTATTATTGGTAAGATAAAATTACTGTTAAAGCACTAAAAAAATTAACTAACAGCATGTGAGAATGCAGAAGTCAAGTGTATCCGACTACAAAAAACCCATAGCCTTGGCATAAAATAATCTCACACTCCAACTCGTCATCGAACACATATGTTCACACTGACACACACATAAATAGATTCGAATAAATTGATACTTGAATAAAATCTTGATCTGTGTTAAAATTTTGATCATATTTTAATTTGAAATATAGATAAATCGTGTGCTTAATGCGCCTAAAACTCAATTTTATCGTTTTTGGAGTGTACGTTTGTGTGTTTTTGAATGTTCACATAACCAATGCATTGAACGGTAGCATCTCACCGAGATAAGCAAATATCTATCTCTGTTCCTTCATCATATTTATAAAGTCTGTCTTACCCATTGACCTTCTATTTCATCAATCTTGGTGAAGTTCATATATTTTTCAAACTGATTCTTTTCCATACGCTCATTAAATGTATTTGTTTAGTTGATAACTTAATTGTAATTGTCTGGTTTACCAGTCAATTCAGATCAATCCCAGGGCATTCAGATCAATCCCATTCTTGATCAGGAGCAGTAGCCAAATATATTTAGCCGGTCTGGCTATTCGTTTACCAGTATTAAACGGATCAATTTTTTTTAACATTTTGGAATTTTCTGCTTTTATAAATAGTTAAGATTACTATTATGTTAATACAATAAATTAATAATAATTCCTAGGAAATTCAAAAGAAGTATTGTTTTATTTTAATTACTACAATATATATGTAATTTCAGTGTATTATCTAATAAAATAATTGATGGCATACTGTACCTATGTACAAATTTAGCAATACACATAGTATTATTAGTAAACAAGAAAAAAAGAAATCCAAACCTTAAGCTTAGTTGGTTTTTGCGTGTGTGTTTTAAAACGACTTTAAAATAACTTAGAAATGAATCAAGATAAGAGTTTAATAAAATCAAATAAAAGTAGTTGATGCTACAGTGATTATACTAGGTAAAATCTAAATTGACAAGACTTTTTGTCGACTACTTATAATGCGCAAAAAGAGCCTTTTGCACATCAGTACACTTTACTGTGCATTGGTTGTACCCTACACAGCTTCCTTCTTGTTCATGTCCACGTTCAGACTACGTTAATAGAAATATTTATGCCTCACATTCAAAAGAAACAATGGTAAAAGAACCGTTGGGTCAACCCAATCGAAACTACAGGCCAAGCAAATGCTGGCACGAAGGAACAGATACACTATTATGACAAAATAAAAGACACACAGAAGTAATAGGCTAGGCAGCCGATATATTTAGAATGTGATCATTTCATAATACTAATATGTGACATATGCAAAATATCACTAAATAATCATCGTTTAAGATATTTGACATTTAAATAAGAAATTAGACGACTGAGTTACAGCATCATCTTATATAATATTGTGACCTCCTTCCAAAATTGTATACGGCATCGAACTTTAAAGATCCAATAATGCCATTCAACTCAATTTTTCTGAAGAAAAAAATCTTGGTAAATATCACCATGAAATAAAGACAATATAATATTGAATTTTAAATTCAAAAAAAAAAACAAAAAAAAACATTATTTAGAGAAAGTGGTGTGAAGTTACTAGTAGTTCTTGACGGTACAGAAAAGTTAATTTGGCGTAATAACAGAGATGAGTCAATGTCACCAATTATAAATGTGTGTAAGAATAGTACGCCCAGCATCATGCGATGATTAGTTAGAGAGGGGAGGTTAATTAGTAAAATTTTACTGTATAATGAAGGAAAATCGGTATGTAAAAGTCACGAAGAGCAAATAGAAGATTATGCTCTGTAGAGACTCAATTCTGTCATAGTGAATTGAGGTGACCACACACAAGATCCATATCCCAGAATGGGCCGAACAAAAGAAGTATGGAGAAGTTGATGTATAAGGGTCGTCAAATTCCATAGACTATTATTTGATGAATCCAAGACATTGAGTCGCTGTATTTCTATTTTAATTTATCATCTTGAAAAATTTCTAACTCAGTGCCACAGTCAAATCTCTCAAAGAAAATCCGTCAATCATGTAATTAAATGTGTGCGGCGTACTTCTATAGAATGACATACCCTTACATTTTGAGCAATTTAGAAGCAACAAGTTGCATTTACACCAAGCTAAAAGCAATTTAGGTCCTGTTAGCAATGTATAAGGGCAGCTGTTGTCATTTTATATTGTTAATAAACAGATTGAAATGATGGTTACCCTGGGGTTTACCAGAAGTAACAAAGACGGGCTTAGGAAGAGAGGTTTTAAAGATAACTTTTTGGTTCCTTAAAGTAAGGTATTCGGAGATGCACAAATTATAAACAATACCTTCCAAATGGTTGGCATATAGCATGTGTTAACAGACAACTCAAATAATTTAATAAACGTTTTACATAGACACACAGCACAATACCCAAGTACACATCCTGGTACTCCATCTGGGCCTGGTAAATAGCCACCTAGTGGTAAGTTTATCTTTAAAGTTATCACGGGGTTTTTATTATTTATTTTCTCCCCAAATAATAAGTCAGTTATCGCATCTCTTCATTATTGTTACATATATTTATATATATATATATCTTAGCAGAAAAGGAGTCTATGAAACCTATATAGTACTTAATATTAATACCTTAATGCTAGTCTAAGTCAAATCACAATACCTTGTTAATATCATTATAAGTGAAAATAAATTAAATCGGCTGCACCTTGATCGGTAGTCTTCATAACAAATAGATGAGGACAGTAAGAAAGTATTGATAAAATTGTAGAACTGCCTAGGATTGTCAGCAAATTGCATTTGACAACGAATTGTGTAATTACTGTAACAACGCGAATAACATACAAAAATATTTAATTTGGCGATAACATGACAAGAGAAATCAGAAGGATTTTTCTAACTCTTAAAATTTTTATAATATCGCGTATTCACGTTTTTAAGCATTGCTAATTCTTTAGAGAACCAAGGAGTCCTTCTGGGAAACTCTTTTGGAACGCATTGGTCAAAAAGTGATTTTATAGCAATATAAAAGATTAAAGTAGCATTGTTAATGTTAGTACAAGAGTACAGTTGCGACTAGTTTGTTTCTAAAATTAATGAGTTAAATTTTACAATATCTGTTTTACAAACACAGCTTGCTCTAACAACCGAGTTACTAGAACAAATAGGCTCGCATGTAAGCAGTTCATGCACTAAGTCTTAAGTAGGATGATAGGGGTCCTCAGGGACAACTAAGGGACAAGTTTGTACTACAGTACTAGAAAAAGGATTCGATGTTAAAATAAAGTTAAGTAAAGGACCATTACAGTTTCGATATCAATTTGAAAGAGATACATCTCTAAAAGCGAATTGATAAATTGGTGAGATGTGGATGGCATCAAAACACTTATTTGGTAAATTACTGTATGTTGTTGCACTAGTAGAGTTTCGAGGCAGTGTAACAGGCGGCCGATTTCTTCTTTTTGACTTATGCTCTTTTACAATTAAGACATTCAGAAGATAGTGTAACAATGCTGATTTTTTAACTAAATCTAAATATGTCAACAGATAAATCAGATTGTTTCATCTTTCCTTAGATAAAGGCCATCAACCGAATTTTTAAGGGTAAGCCACGAGACACAAATCTGCTTTCTAATAAGAACGGCTAATAGTGGCTTAGCAGCCCTAATTACTTGTAATGGAAAAGATAATGACAAATTCTGGGGGGAACTACTCGTAAGAGCAGTATTGTTAACCGGCGAATGAGTTGCAATCAAATTCTTAGAGCCCCCATAGAACAGGCGAGCTGAAACTCAAAAGCTGCTCGATATTATCAGTTATGTTGCCTAAAGTATTATTATTTGGAGAGATCGGACCAACTAATGGTTGAGGCGTTGCCAGGATGTCTAATGTAGAAGGCATTACAGTCTTCAGATCAGACAATTTTAAATTATTGATCTAAGGTCTGGAAGACACCATGCAGTTTTGTAAATACTGCTTGGAGGGTATTAAAACGCTGGCTTGTTAATCTCATGAATTTTGCAAACTCAGTTCAGCTTTCCTACAAGACTCGCAACACCACCTAAGATCGGACATATTTTACATATAATGTTTAACTTTAACAATACATAAGTTCTGCCTTACATTCAGACTAACATTTGCAGTTTTTGATGCAACAAACAGACATGATTGGGTTGACCGAAAAGAAACAGGTGATTTTGCATACAAACGGCGTGGACAATTTTTTTGAACGGCTTGTGACTCTGTAATTGCATTATTTCTGTTGTCAGTTATAAGCTGTCACTTTTAGCTTGCTTTAGAAAAAAGTGCGCGTAATTTTGTTTATATTTGTTTGTTTGGCGTCAATTTTCATACGGATGCCACAAAAGAACAATTTCGTCATATTTTATTATTTCCGTAAAGGAAAAAATGCTGCTCAGGTTGCTAACAAGTTGCGTGATGTGTATGGTGACAAAGCCTTAAAAACAACACAGTGTCAGAGTTGGATTAACAAATTCCGTTCAGGAGATTTTTCACTCAAAAATAAGCCTCGTTCAGGTCGACCAAGTGAAGTTGATGATGACGATATCAAGGTTTTAATCGAATCGGATCGTCATGTAACTGAACGTGAGGTATGAGAGAAGTTGAATATACCTCAATCAACAATACATGGTAAAACTTTGATAAGGACGAGGATATAAAATCGCACTTGCTTCAGTTTTTTACAGCTAAAGGCCAGAAATTCTATGAGCGTGGAATAATGAATTTGCAGGAAGGATGGCGAAATTTCATCCAACAAAATGGACAATATATAATTGATTAAAGTTCATTCTAAAATTTAAAAAAATGTATTTACTTTCTTTTAAAAAATCATAGGTTTATTTTCGGGGAACCCAATATAAGTGCAAAAGTACAATTGCATTGCACCAGAAAGGAAAAAACAAAGTTATATATAAAAATCAGCTTATATGTGAATACACAGACACTGATACCAAAAAAAAAAAAAAACAACAAACGCTAAGCCACAGTGTTTTTGTGAAATGAGCAAGATAGCAATTCTGAGGGAGAGTAGCATGCAAAACAAGCAGTTACATAGTTCATAGTTTATAGATTTTATTGATCAACATGTTCATTACCTGTCTTTTAATATAGTTATGTATTTATAAAATTAAACTGCAAGAAAAATTGGATCGAATGCCTTTTCAGGAACTTTAAAATTAAATGCCGTACACAATTTTGGATAGGAAGTCAAAATATTCGAAAATGTCGTCTAGCTTTAAGATGTTTTAACTCAGTCGTCTAATTTCTTATTTAAATGTCAAGTACCTTAAAAGATGAATATATAGTAACATTATGCATACATAATGTTAAACCAGGTATCAGCTATCGTTTTTAAAGTTTTTTAGTTTTTCCTGCACATTAATGTCAAGGAATCTGAAACATAACGCACAAAAAAACACTATATTCTTATATCAGACCTAAATGGTTTTTAATCTATTGGTTTAAATTAAAATAAAATAAGTCTATAAATAAATATAACGAGGTGTATCTATTACGTTTTAGGAAACGCTTTTTTTACTCATCAATTGCCATCTAACGGAATTGCTAAAACTAAGCATGCTTAAAATAAAAAAACATTTAAAAACAAAGTCAATTTTAAATTTTTAAAATTCTAAACAACGCATTGTAGTTTTTTTTTTGGCATTTGGGTACTTTATGTATCCAAAAAATGTCAACAAAAAGGTTAAAAATATTTGCGTTGTGTTATCGGATATTTTTATCGACTTTGGTCTGAGCTGCAACAATTTCAAATAAAAAAGACGCTACTTTGTTTGCCAACATGAACTAAACTTTTCAAACAACTTTTCGTTGTGGCGGTATACTGGCGTTTGCGTAAGATGGCTATTATATAGCCTACCACTTAGTGAAATTGTTTAAACTACTTAGAAATTAAAAACGTAACAATGCTACAGCCAATTGTGGTCTACTGCTAAATACCTTGTATTAAAATATTAAAGACTTTAGAAAGAAAATTAAAGAAGATAATTGAACATGGAAACACTTTCTTCTGCACTTTGCATACTACAATATATTACAGAACCATTAAGAGGCTGTAGATTTGAAATACATTTATTTTATATATATATTACATGTATACACAACTGCAAAATTATTGATAATGTACATATAATATTTGAATGATCTTAAATGCTTATACTTGTTGTAATCTTCCAAGTCTTACTGGTAATGCCCCTACTCTTGCATGCGTTCATTTGCACAATTACCCGTTTGTAATAGGCTAATAGTATTACAAAAGTGATAATTATTTTTTATTAGATTTTAATTCACAGCGATAAAAAATGTCAATTAAGCATCCATTCCTGGTGGTGCCACAGTTAACAATGCTTATAATAAGAATTGTAGCTTTACCCACTATTCAACAGCAGGGCCAGAATACTAATACCAACTATGTAGAACAGTTTGACAAGAGCATCTTCAAGCCGTTGGTGGTCGATCAAACCATCTATGAAGTGCAAAAAATACTGTCCATCGACCCTTCGCTACCTAGGCTGACGCGGTAAGACATGGAAACTTAATACATGAGCTTATATAACGGTCCCTGATTGCTTACGAGGGGAAATCGAGGAGCTATACGAAAAGGTTACTCGTGAAGAATATGAGAAAAGCATCAGGGCGGGCGACTTGATACGAGCAGACAGCATGAGGGCATTGATGCTAGTGCTGCCAATTAATACGGATAATAGCCCAGAGCAAAGCCTGCATGAGCTATACACACGTCCGCCAGTTACCAGAGTAATTGAGGGCTATATTACACCCGAACCCATTAAATATATAACTCCTGGTTTGAGTGCCTCACCACGCAGCATAATACCTGGACCCAATTCTACTGTGGCTGCCACCACGTATAAGCCCACACTTGGTACTCTACCCAAGCAATTATCTTCAGTACTAATGGCGACAACAAATAATCCGCAGGTGCCAGGTCTAGTTACTTATCAGGTGACACCAAGGTTGGGTAATTCAGATATGGATTTTCAACCAGTTACCAAGCTGCCTCACCTATATGAGTCTGTTAAAGTGCAAGCTTTTCAATTACCATCTCAGTCTGCTTCACAGAATGTCCAGCGATTTAGCTCGCATTACAGTGCCAAGAATGTGAATTTTCTGTTGAAGTCAAATCCATCGTTGGTTTATTCAAGCAAAACTAGCACAGTTAAGCCCGTGGCGGATATATTGGAGAGTCTGGGTATTACAAGAGGAGAACAGAAAAGTCACAAACGCTATGCTACTGATGATTATTATCAGGCGGAAAGTGCATTACATCCGGTTATAACTGGGGTGGATTTACGTGAGCTTCAGGGTGCAAGCACTCATCCAGATGCTTACTCAAATTTCAAACCTCTGAATATTGGCGAGGAGCTACGAGCTAAGCCCGAAGTGGAAGATTATTTGACCCGGTTTGGCATTGTAAAGAAATTGCCTAAGATATTAAAAAAGGTAGCTACGCTCACTGAGGAGCCAACAGGCACCCGCACGGATTTGTCAACTTCTACCAGCAACCGTCGTCCTCAGAAAAGTGCAGTTCTCGCTAAGCTGCTCGTAAACCTGCAAGAACTCGAGCGCTTACAGTCAAATGGTGTCAGCCGCACATCAACTAATGCTAACAGCACATCTATAATCACAGCCACTGTCACAACGACAAAAGTACCACCCACTTTGCCGATGGCACAGCTCATTACACACGGAGATCCATTGCTTATTGACCCAAAGAAACCTCGACGCCGTATAGATCCTAATATTGATATTAATTTTGCGAATTCAAGTAAAAACTATCAAAAACCGTCAAGCCCAACAATCGAGTTAGCCAAACTGCTACAGAATCTAGAAGAACTTCAAAAACTCAACATATATCCAAAGAATATACTAAAGGAGGCTAAGTCTAGCCCACAGGTGCTCAGCAATCGAATGAGCTTAACAAATAGCACTTCCCTTACAACATCACCACCATACCACAGCATCACCACCATACCGAACTCTAAATATGTAGAAGAGCTGCAGCTCATTGTAGGACAGATCCAACAAGTGGAACAGTCAGATATGCACAAGGTTGCGAATAATTCGAGCACATCAAAAACCACTTCAAGACAAAAATTAGTTCCGATGCAGACACCTTCACCAAGGCTGGGTTTGGGATATACTACACCACAGGTCCATACGCTTGCCTCCGTGGAACCAGCCCAGTTACAGCAAATTTTTAGCGACAAAAGTGAACTGGAACAATTATATAAGCTTGCAAGGGGCAGAAAAATGCTAGGAAATATTGGCATTAGTAACACTAGCATTACTACTAGTACTACCACAACTACACCTCAACCTCTTAAAACAGCTGCTTCCGTGAATCATGCACAGTTCGAGGCATTAATAACACGAGTACAACAGCTAGAGCGTATGCAGCACCTCAATTTCGCTCCGCCGGTCTCTACCATGCGCAATGCAGACGTTGGCGCCGCTGAAACCAGCGTGACAAATCGTAGCAACAACGACTATTTGGATCTGCAACACCTATCGACATCATCTCAAGATTTATACTCGCGTAAAGGCCAAGCAGAAGTTTCTACGACTACATCAGCGTCCAAGCGTCAACCACCGTTGACCAGTTTAAAGAACAGCAACGGACTGTTGCACGATGTGCATCCTCAGGACTACGTTCATTTACAGAAGTTACTCAGTAAGGTGCAGGAGCTCGAGAGAGTTCAGCTGCAAGAGGCACGTCTAATAAGCACTAACAAAACTCTGAATATCCAGAGTATGAACGATTCTCAAAGTCTAAATACACAATCAGCAGTAAAAACTAACCCGCTTCATAATACAAAGCTACAGTTTCCTGTTCATGAGCACCAAATTCCAGCAGTCATTGCTCAATTGCCAGTGAACCAACAAATGTATAACTTGGGTTCCAGTGAAGAACCGGTGGTGATGTCTCAGACAGAGCATGAATTACTCAGTAATGACTCAGATCGCGACCGTAAGTTCTTTAGCAGCTTGGAAGACACTGAGCGTCACAGCTATCAGGAATCACAGCCCATTTATAATACTGTGACGCCATTGCCTGTAGTACCTGTAACCGTTAAGTTACCCATAGCTATTAAAAAGCAACCAACAGTATTACCCACCTCAAAATTAAAGTCAAATCATTCAGATTTCGCTGATATGCAGAAACTACTCTACAATACGCAGAACTTGCAGAATCTTGGTCTTAAGCTGACTAAAAAAATGTCCCATTACCCGGTAAACAAGTTGCAATCACAACTCACAAACACAACGGCTTTCATTAAAACTACTTCTACCAGCATCATCCCCTCTATGAGATCAGCAGCAACACCATCTCCACAAATGTTGAATGGCTCTTCATCAACGGCGGTATTCTCGCTGACAACTAGCAAGCCAGTAATGCCACGTTTGCCGCAACCCGGACATACAACAGATATGAACGTAGAGCTGCCAGTGCTTAATGCAAATAAGATTATTGAAGCCGCAATCAAGCGAGCAGCTAATCGCATAGGCGTCACCACTGACCAGCCACTAAGCATAGGTGCAGGTGTGGCTTTTTTGCGGCGTAACGACGACGATATGGATCTGACGTTAGAAAGTGATGAAGCTGGTGCGCTGGATCTGATGGCAGAATTCAGTGACCTAAAATATCAGGTAACCAAGCCGGAACCGCAAGTAAAAGCTTATAAGCAATCTGCATTGAATGAAAACTTAGGCGATGTCAAGCGTTTCATGAGTAATCTGCAACAACTGCAACATCTCAATTTGAAGCTTGGGCAGATGAACTCAAAAACGATGCCGTCACAAACAAAATCAAAAGTAGATCAAATTTTCCTCCAAACACAACTGGATGGCATGGAGAAAAAAAGACACGCAGGCAAAGCATGGCCGACAGAAGTTCTACTAAGATTTCCAACAGAGGAAGCACCTGAATCAAGAGGATGCTGCTGCGCGCATAGGCTTAAATCCACACCTTACTACTCAAGGCACCGCGCTATCTTCATCAACTGAAAGTGAAAGAACCAGCCCTACGACTAGCCGTAAAAGTATGGAAAGCATTGCTAATTCATTGGAGGAGCCTCGCATTAGCTCGCTGCATGATCTATCGGATTCATTTGGCCCAAAACCAATTTCTGAAGACCCTCCGCTCACCACAAAGAAGAATGGCTTCTTTTTTCTGGCTGATTGGAATTCGTTTTTGGAAGTAGGGGATAGTGATGATCAAGTTGTGGTGCGTCTTAGTCCTAAAATTGGAGATCCCCGTGACTTCCTGCCCTTTTAAATATCCTATAGCATAGACAGTCAATAAAAATGCAGAATCAATAAATACTAATTTACTTAATTTGCCATTGTTATTATAAAATCATTATTAACATTGTGAATTTGTTGTACACGTATTTATTTAAGTCACTGTAGTTTTTTGTGTGTTTTTGAATCCGGTTAGGAGTATTAAGTAGAGGCGCAGGTTCAACATGTAGAAGTCAACAACGACTATGTTATGCTTAAAAAAAAGATTAATGCAATTATAAAGAAACCAATTTTTTGATGTCACATATGTCATACCAGATGTGGGTTAATAGATTTGGGCAAAGGAATGTAACAGGCAGATGAAATATCTAAAACCCCATAAAGCAGAGGTGGCCGGGCACTTTTCTCCCGCTGGCTAAAAAATGTACATCAAAATCTACAACAAACATAGCTTTTGGGGTCGTAAAAGATTGATCAGCTACCCAAAAAATTCATACAAAAAATAAACACTGAGAGAAATAAAATGTGAAAGACGAAACATATTTAAATGCAACGTCGCTAAAAAACCAAACAAAACTAATGACGCCTATTACTTTTTTGTTTCTATTTTGTCAGTGTTAATATGCATGACAGACCTTAGCTGTTTTTTTTTTTTTTTTATGCACTGCGATTTTGACTTGAGACCGATGCTCGAGCAAACATCTTTTTTATTTTACTGTTATTTTCCCGACGATGTCGTACACGCCGACTTGCTGGCGTCAATTGCTAAAAAAATCATGGTAGGTCGAAAAAAACTGGCGAGTAAATACATGCCGTTACTGCCATAGATTATGTATATTATTGATCAACTCGACTGTGATAAAGTTTTAGCCCATACACACTCATGGGCTAAATAAGTATCCTTACCAAATAAGAACACATTGTTAACCACCCATAAGTGTTTTATTCAAATAGTGTTTTTTTACCAGCTGATTGCAGATAAACTTTTAGGCGGTTTTTGTCAACCCTGGTATATTTGATGGGAATTATAGCATGAACTTAGGGGCGGGCGGACAAGCATTTTTTACGAGGAACACCCTGAACTTTCTTGTGGTGACAAGACCAGAAATAGTAGAGAAGTGCATGAAATGATATTGAATGATCGCCGAATAAAGCTTTGAGACATTGATAAAAAGATTTCTCGTGAATGTGTTGGAAGCATTTGGCCCAAGGTGTTCTCCAATTTTGGTACCCTGTGACTCTTTGCAAACTAAAAAATTTGATTAGTGGAATGAGCGGTACCACTGCGTATAGGGCGTGTAAGCATGCTGGTATTTATATTATTTTGTTATTTCAAGTCAGGTACACTCAACTATGTACAGCACAGTTAAAAAACTTTTTTTTCTAATTAAAAGTAAATCAGAAAAAATATATTTAGTTCATATAGTCGTTTATGGACCCTCAACCCATTAAACCCACATAAAGAACATATATCCTTGACCAGTATGAAAATGGCTTATACTGTATGCAGATAAAGATTATTAAAATTTTCTCACGCGCTGCTGCAATTGTTTAATCATGATTTTTAAACTTGTTTTAAGCCCGATTGTTGTCATTATTTGCATACATGGATATTAAAATATTTTTAACCAATGCTTCGATTGTATAACCATCGGATAATATGCAGTGAAATTATTCAACAGTAAATTTAATATGATTCTGGCTGCGGTAATAACCAGGATTTTCTAGCTGCAACATAAACAGACTATACCGCCTTCGTAGCTTAGTCTAATATTTTGGAAGAAGCTTCAGTACTACTCCCAACGAAGTTTTTGTGTGGGCGAATCCTGACTGGAAAGATGAAAAATTCAGTTAAATGCGGATAAATCTACACAAGTTACTTTCGCAAGAAGACATGGAACCCGCCCAGAAGTGACTTTATGTAACTAAAGTGAAATATTTATGATTAACAATGGGTCGACAACTCATATGGAGGCCCCAGCTGTCTTCTAAACAATATCTCAACAATTAAAATTTTTTTTTAAATGGGATGGTTTTTGGGAATGTGGTCCACGCTAACACTTAACCATAAACTTCTTTTGTACAAAGCTCTTATAAAGCCAATTTGAACTTATGCAATACAACAATCTAATATTGACATAATTGAGACATATATTACAATAATACAAATCTTTGTCTCTATGCTGGTTGAAGGAATTCAACGCAGTGATTTTTCCACTATTTGCACTGTCCCCCTCGCACGGTGAACTCGGTAATTGCATTTCCTGATCACATTTATAAAAAAAAAACTATTTACTAACTTGTATATTTATTTTATTTTATTTTATTTCTTACCCTATTTTGCAATGGAATATAAATTGCGTTCGTAACAGCTTAATTTACTTGCGATTGCATTGAAAATAACACCATCCAAATCAAGTCACCTTACAAGAAACCCACATCGAATACAACTCATCGGCAAATATTTATAATTCATTCATTAATTATTTCAACAATGTACCTATAATTTCTGATCGTAAGTAAGGCATTGCATTTATCATTAAAAAATGTCTGCCTCACAAATTCACAACCTTAAATTCAAGAATTGCAGCCCAATCGTTCGAACACAAAATATTGCAATGTTGTTGAAATAATATTCTCAAACAATTTTAGAATAGCAGACAATTTTGCAATACCTAATCGGACCTACGACCTTTTTTATGGAGTGGTATAATGAATGAGTGTTTCCGAACATATGGAAAGACTCCGGTGGAATGTGAGAGATTTAAAAGCTTAAGTAGCGGTTGTATTAAAGAAGTCAGTGGTGTGTAAGAAAATTTTACAGATTTTATAGCTGACAGTAGGGAAGACTCGAAGATTATGAGAGCGAAAAAAGAGTTTGATGAAGATATAATATGGGGATAGAAATTATTAGTATCAGGAATGGTTGAATAAGCGGATTGAAAATATTTGGCAAGCAAGAATGAATAAAGAGATTGATCAAATTTGGCAAACAAGTCATCAGCAGTTAAGTCGCAGATAGCTTTTCCATTGCCAAGAAAGAAAAAAGATGGGAGACGTGTAGATTTACGCGTAAAATCAACAAGAAGAAGACAATTTTAGGATTATATGCAAATGGATTTTTACATCGGGCCATATGTTCCGTGTAACATTGAGATCAGTAGAAAGATTAGATTAGTTAGATTTGGCGAGAGAGTATTTAGATAACTCAAAATTAGAACCAGACCTTAATTATTAATTAATTTAATAAATTACTTAAGTGAAGTACTTTTTAAAAAATATTTTAAAGTTTGAGTGACTGGATGTAAGCCAAGATGGTTTTGAGGAACTACATTTACAATACGAGTAAGGAATTCAGATATTTAATAATCAGTTAAGTAATTCGAATTCAACTGCGTTCACAAGTCAGAACCAATAAGTTGCGAATATTCGTTGATTAAGCAAAGTGTAGTAACCTTTGGGACAACAACGGTATGGCTCAGTAGGAATAGGTAAGGGTGAAATTGTTTAACTTCATAGACAGAGAATTCTAAAGTAGGATGAAAAGAATCTTTAGAAATGATAAAAGATTTGACATTTGGAGTAATCGATTACAAAAATCATATCTAAGATATTATTTAGGCTGTTATGTAGTATGATGAAGTGTGATCCATTATACAATAAAAAAGAGAGAAGGGAATAAGTTAAGTAAGTAAAATTATTTGACAGAGCTTCACAATCAGAGATGGTAACGTTTAACCAAGTCTTAGAAAAAAAAATAATTCAGATGTAGTACTATTCAGATACAGTTTTTTTTAGTTTAGACTGAAAGCCCCTAACATTCTGATATTGAATACTAGCTCAGTCAGACAAAGAGCTAAGTATTTTGAGAAATTAATCGCAGGTGTATTTGTACGAAAAGTTACTGGTGGAGGTGATCATATTGGTGATCATATGAAGAGTGACCAGACACCTTAAACTTTTTTAAAACATAAAGACTTAATGTTGTTCAAGTTTGAGAATTTGGCTATACACCAAGAACTATATTTACGATAAGAGTTGGGAATACAGATATCTTTTAAAGAGTTAAGTATTTCGTTGAAGGAGCTTCAAGCGATATCAATGTCAATTTCGTTGTCAAGCAAGGACCAATCAGTTGCAAGAATCAGTTGATTAAGCCAAGTGAAGTTACCCATAGGAAACCAACAGTGCTACTCAGTAGGTAGGTAGGTAGGAATAGGTAAAGGTAGGGTAAGTTGTTTAACCACATAAAGTGAGATTTCTATAGTTGGGTGGTAAGCATCTTCGGGCAGAGAGATGGAAGTGTTAGAGTAATAATTAACAATAACAAGATTTAAGATTCAATTTAAGTTGTACGGAATTATTTATCTATTTGTTTATTAATTTGTTTAGCTTTTTATTTATTTAATTTTTTATTATTATTAATTTATTTTTTATATGCGACGCAGCACGACATTAGTACCAAACAATTATTATTAAAAAACACCAAAATAAAACAATTATTTAAATTCATAACGGCTGCAATGCTTTCTTCAACATCCCGGGCCGCCCTGAAACATAGTTTTTGAATTAATACTGCTAGCTTGATGATGGGTCGAGTCAGCTCTCCGGTGGACGGCTTAAGCTTCACGGCGCAAACAAGTCCATCTGGTCCAGGATTTGTTTCCAATACGCGGGCTAAAATCCAAGCTGCTGGTGGAAGATTTGAATACTTGACAAGTACAACATTGTCAACTGAGATTTTGCGCTCTTTGTTATTCCACTTGTGACGTTGCTGCAAGGATGTTAAATATTCCTGATGCCAGCGGTTCCGAAATCCATGGTACACTGCTTGCAAGTGCAAACGATTCATTGGCAAATTAATCTAAAAATAGAAAGTGGGCTGGAGACATTTATGTGAGGTCTGTGTCTGGTGTATAGCATAATGGTCACGAGTTCACAGCCGCATTAATCTGAATAATCAGACTTTGCATTTGTTTGAAGGTTAAAGTCGTCTTTCCAACAACGCGACGAAGGTGCAGTTTGACGGAACGCACCGATGATTCCGACTTTCCTCCCCAGTGTGGCGAATGTGGAAGTATGAAACTCCATCTAATTCCATCGTTGGCAGCGATTACGCTTCGGTGTGTTGATGATTTTGCGAAGATAGAAGTTGCTGTATATCATCTAGTGCCCGTTTGGCACCAACAAAATTTGTTCCGTTGTCGCTGAAGATCTGGGAACATTTTCCTCTGAGGAACATAAATCAACGAAGGCATGTCAGAAATGTGTCTGTGCCGAGTTCGGTGGCCAATTCTAAGTTTATGGCTGATGTTACAAGGAATACAATCAAACATATGTAACCCTTAGTTTTGCTTGGATTGCGTTCTCTTCTCTCTTTTAGTATAAAAGGTCCAGCGTAGTCACAGCCTGAGTGCTGGAAGGGAAGTTTCTCTATAATACGAATGCATGGTAGGTTGGCCATGAATTGGTGTGCTGTGTGATTACGTTGGCGAAAAGGTTATCCTTATTCTACGCCTGGGTAAAAGTTTGATACAATATGTTTGTTCCAAAAGCATTCGTGCGATGCGGTGCGCTTTCGAAAGCAGTATTGGGTGTCTTACAGCAGCTGGTAATTGAAAATTGCTCAGCCGTTTACCAACTCATAGGGCCATTCTTGCATACAATCGGTAAGAGCTTGAGCAGTTGAGAGCGGCTCCGAAGTGGCTTGTTCTCCAGCAGTAGATTTCGATCGTTTTTGGAACATTCTTGAGCTGTTTTTAGGCAAAGAATGCGAGCAGCCTGGATCCCCTCAAATGTCAATCCTTTGCTACTTGCCCACATGCCTGATTTAAGGGCCCTGGTCCTTTGGATAAAGCGCAATATGTAAGCCACATTACGCACAAGTTTTGTCTAGGACGAGACGCACTGCACTAATGCTGCGAGCGGCAAAAATAAGTCGTCTTTTTGAGTTGTCAATACGGTGGTCTTCACTTCTTCTTTGCCAATAAGTAACGAACAGAATTTTGTAGAGCTCAACTTTACCGCATGTTTCTCTGGATCTTGCAGCCATAAGGGTTGCATCCACCACAGGTCGAAATTGAGCAGTTCTGCAGCGATCATACCTCGGGTGCCGCAGTCTGCAGGATTTTCGTTAATATTTACATGATGCCGTCCATTGCGAGGTATAGCATCAAGTATTTCTGACGTTCTACAATATTTGCAATAAATGTTTTTAGCGTCGGTGGTTGCTGTAAAAGCCAAGCTAGAACTATGGTTGAATTGCACCATGCATTTATTTCAATGTTCTTATGTTGTAGAGCAGCCTTTTTAGATAAGGTGAGTCGGCTCAATAGCAGAGCACTACACAGTTCGAGGCGCGGTAGCGATTGCTGCTTCAGCGGAGCAACTCTGGTTTTTCCTGCGATGAGTAAAACAGATACAGTGCCATTTGATTTTACCAATCTGCTGCAAAGGACTGCGGAGTATGCATTGATGGAAGCATCTGAAAATCCATTCAGTTCGATGTGATCCTCCCTGTTGTTGACAAATCGTGGAAAACGAAGTTCCTGGAGTACATTGAGGGTCGTTACGGCATTTTCCACCAATCAGAAATCTATGGATGAAGTTCCGTATACCAGCCGAGATCGAGTAATCACAATTCTTGAAACAGAATTTTAAATTGCAGCATTGGCGACAGAATACCCAGTGGGCCAAAGATGCGTGCCACGTCCGACAACACTTGTCGCTCGGTGCTATCCGGATTCGATGAAAGACGCACGTTCTACGATAAAGTGTCCTTTTCTGGATACCAATGAATGCCAAGAACTTTTGATGCAGAATTGAATCCCTTGCCATGCAGGTTAGTTGTAGTGAGATTTCCGGAAGAAATGTGTGATGAGTTGGAGATCCATTTGCCAAGCTTCATGCCTGCACGTTCCATTAGCTAAATCAACCCATCCTGCTTGCGAATAAGCTTATCCGCTGTATATGCTCTCATGAGTACGTCATCCATGTAGAACTCCTCCTTTATGATTTTTGCTGCAGTGGGAAACTCGGGTTGATGGTCGTGAACTAACTGGTCCAGAACCCTCACAGCTAAAATTGGTGCACTGGAAGTGCCGTATGTCACCGTGGTTGGTGGGACTGCTTTCATCTTCTCGCCATACAATACGCTGGTAACTACAATGATTGGCAGCCACCCAGATTTTTATACATTTGATACATTTTTACTAAATCTGCGGAAAAGACGAATATAAACATTCTGAACCGTATGCAAATTGAGAATAGATTTCGAAATGTACAGCGCGTCGTTCAAAGCCTTCCGCTAGTATTCTTAAACGAGCCGTCAAAAACAACTCTTAATTTTTGAGTAATTACTGGATGATGTGGCAAATAATATCATGGTTCCTTGTCAATTTCTACTGAGAATAGTTCTCGCATGTGACCCAAATTAAGATAATCCCGCATGAACTCTACATATTTTGAGTGTAGACCGGGATCGTGCTTCAGGCGGCGTTCAACACCGCTGAATCTTGTGAGGGCACCCTGTAGTGTGTCTAAAAACTGCTGATTTAGATCCTTGAATGGAAGATCGTCGATATTACGCCCCTTGGAGTCTTGAGTGTGCGTTCTCATGAAGTGTTGCTCAACTTCATCGTCCCCTGGTTCCCGATGAAATTCCTGGTTGACATACTTCAGCTCCCAAAAGCGTCGAAGCGAAGCATCAATGTCAATAGCCGTATGCAACGTTGTTGCAGATAATGAGCTGCTAGTCATAGAAGTTATGACCCATCCAAAGATTGTCGAAATAGCGATGATGTTCCTCTACGAAGGTTCAGCCCATGGAGTGACATGCGCACGTGTGATAAGGCTGATGGTCACTGTTGCCTCTTCGGGAGTGCTGAAAGTGCGCTGCTCGTCAATTCGTGGCTGCGCCCTGCTTGAACCGGCTTGAGAAGTAGAATTTTTTATGTATAGAGTGTGGTGACGACTATGGCAAAAAGTGGATGTGAATTTTGATTCACACTTTCGTCACACATGCCCAAGATTGAGGCAGTTAAAGCACAAGCATTCGTTAGAATGTGCGTCTCTGGTCGATTGATAATTCAGCAAACTTTGGACAAATTTAGATTTTGTGTTCCTTGGAGTTGCATTTTACACAAGCACCTTCTTCCAGCGATACCAAAGCGTGTGACGATCGCTTGGCTTTGTTTTGTTGTTGACCACCTTTGATGTCTGTATCCATCTCAGTTTTGCTAAGCTCGAATCCCTCGCAGCGTCGGTTCAAAACTTTGAGTAAATCGTTTTGGCAATTCCAATTCACGATTTCCTTCACTCCATTTACGTCGTGTTTCAGCGTCAATCTTTGCCAAAACGAAGTGTACAACCAGCAGTCTCTCGAACTTTTCCTGCTGCATCTTGACCTCGTATAATCTCTGTAGGTCCATTTGTCACTTTGCGCATAATTGTAGCATCCGCTCTGGATGTCGACGGTAACTTCATAAATGTAACGAGCAGAGTATTGACAACATGCCGTGGGCAGTTGTAATGCTCCATAAGACACATCCAAGCAGAACTATAAGCTGCATCTGTTAGGATTTTAGGTAGTGCAACTTTTGATCTGCTGTCAAATGCTGCTTGTTGTGGATCGTGCTTTCAAAGAGGTTCATGAAAGTAGGCCATTCTTGTAGTCGCCAATAAATTGCTTTATTTCTATTTTTGACAATTTTGCCCCACATTTGCTGAAGAGTTTTTTCAAAAACATGATTTTTTCTGCCCCAAACGCTCGTTCAGCTCTTGTTGTTGCTGTATAAAACAACCAAACTTTTCGTTTTCAGCTCCCGATGCGATCTCTTCGATGTCCTGGTTACCTTTTGGTTTGTTCCCTCCCTCGCTTTCTCTTGGCTATCAAAGGTTTTCAGAACAAAAAGCAGACTGATGTCATTTACACAGATTTCAGCAAGGCTTTCGATTTCGTTAACCAGCTTCTCTTGCTTAAAAACTTAGTAGTATCGGATTTCCTTACAGCCTTCTTATGTGGATTTCCGAATATCCTTCTTGTAGAACCCAAAAAGTTCTTTTTAAAACTTCACTGTCTAAGCCTGTCTTTGTTACCTTTGGGTAGCCACCTTGGTCCTTTACTTTTTAATTTATTTATTAACGATCTCCCGTCTATTTTCCTTCACTCCTATGTACTAATGTACGCTGCTGATGTGAAGCTGTGATTATCATATAATGACAACAACTCTCCTTATTTATTGCAATTGGACCTGGGTTTGTATTTTGCTTGGTGTAAATGCAACTTGTTGTTTCTGAATTGCTCCAAATGTAAGGTTATGTCATTCTATATAAGTATGCATCACACGTTTAATTACATGCGTTTAATTACATACATCGATTATAGATTAAAATTTGACAAACATATCGCGCTTACAGTCAACAAGGCGTCTCAATCTTTTGGATATATTCGGTACACCAAGTCAGAATTGATTCTGTTCAAAAGAAGTTTCTTCTTTTTTTACTATTCGTGGTTTTAACTGGGTTCCAGGAACTGATTTGCTTCCATACCACAGTAGATTGCAATTAATTAACCTCCCATCTCTTACTAACCGTCGCATGCTGCTGGGAGTTCTATTTTTACATAAATTAATAATTGGCAAAATTGACTCATCTCTGCTATTGAGCCAAATTAACTTTTCTGTACCTTTGAGACGTACTCGTAACTTCACACTACTTTCTCTAAATACTTGTAATACTAACTATTCCTTGCATGAACCTTTTCGAGTTCTCTAGTGTTGACTATAACAGACTTTTTCGAGTCTTCAACTCAGAGTTCTCTTTTGATACAATTAAAAGCCATATTCTTAACTTTTTAGCACGGAGTAACTAGCACTAATTTGCTTTACTAATCATAGCGATCTGATTGGGTTTTTCTGGGTTTTTCCCAATCCTCGCAACAAATGTTGGATCATTTAATATTCTCATTTTGAACACCCCAGACTATAACTTTAATTTTTTACTTAAATATTTCATTTCAAATTTGAATTATATTATTTTAGCTTTAATTTATATTAAAAAAATTAAAAAAAATGCTGCTTTCAAATTTTGGTCGACTGTTAATAGTTGACATTAAATAAATAAATAAAAAAAATAAAAAAACGCGTTTTAACGAGTGAAGTAATGCACTTGCATGCAATTATTTCTCTTCTCGTTTCGTTGTCGATGGTTGGATCAACATATCCCTCTTCCATGTCTTATAGGGCAATTTTGTCACTAAGAGTCTCAAATTGCTTCCAGACTGTATTGAGTCTCTCAATAACACGATTATTTCGTCTTATTCCCAATATGATCCCGCACGTGGATCATGAGACGTCATGATGCTTGCCTTCGCACGGCTTCTTGCTGTTTTTACAAGCTTGAATTGTTCCATTTTTTGTAAACAATAATCTTATCCGGCTCGAAGGAACAAATTTATGATGCTGAATAATACGCCTTAATGTTCATGGAACACTAAAATGTAATTAGTTCCCAATTTTGTATGTGTGTGTGTGGACTCTACTTTTCAATGTAATTTTTCTTTTTCATACATTCTGCTGTCTTCTTAGAATCTAACACAAACTAAAACATACAAAAAAAGCGACGCAGCGCACATTAATACCAAGAAATTAGAGTTTAAAAACAACAAAATAAACTAATTATTTAAATTCATTACGGCTGCTATGCGTTCTTCAACATTTTTATTTGTTTATTTGCTTATTTGTTTATTTATTTTTTTATTTATTTATTTACTTATAAATTCATATTTAAATTAAATATTTATTTTTTTCAGTGCATCAAGTCAGGAGAATTCACAAATTCAATAATTGTGACAAAATGCTTCATTGTGCTTCATGAAATCAATACTGTACAGCTGTTTTCCAAGATACACACAGGTATTTGACAGGGTTTGGCCAGAAAGTCTACCAGTGCATCGAGTGTGGAGAAAATCACAAATCCGCTTGCAGCGGCGAAATTCGCATATTGTGCTGTAATAAAGGAAGCAATACTGTTCAGCTGCTTTCGTTAATGTGGGACAGGCATTCGACAAAGTTTAGCGCCTTGGACTCCTTTACAATCTTTAAAGCATTTTTTTACACCATATAGTCTGATACTGATACTGACTGAACTGAAGTAGACACCCAAAAAACAAATCAGTAAAGCAGCTTTAGAAAAATAAACTGAGCATGGAAAACAAAATGCTATTATACATAATGTACTGTTATAGCAATGTTCACGGCCATCTGGACGTATACCACTGCAGCCTTGTCAAACATCGAATAGATTGAAACATTTCAATCCAATGTCCTAGAGGGAATAGTTGGCTTTGAGGGTACGGAATTGAATACGTCCGTCTCTCAGTCATGTTCAAATTCAATAGCGGAAATAATGTAGTCTGCTGCTAAATACCTAATAATCACCTAGCGGTCAACCTTCTTTACAGCTGCCTCTAACTTTAAAAATGTTTCAGTCATTGCTTTTCCCCAAATCTCTCTCAGTATGTGCAACGTGATTGTGTGAACTGACATTTGTTAAAAATTCACGAATTTTATTTAAGGAAAGAAAATAAAGAATAAAAACAAGCAAAACATTAAAAATGTATTTATTCAATAATTTATTTAGAATTTAAGTTACATACACCCAGCGACCAAATAAAAGCCGCACTATAAATTCCCATGCATTTTTGCTATTTCTTTTTCAGGGCAACCACAAATGTTATTATATTTGTATATCTTTAAGTTTTGGGGTTCCCTGATTGTTGTCTTCACATTACGTGTAATTTTCGGCGTCTCAGTTCCTAAAAGCACATATTGTAGAAGTTTTACTTAGTGCTCTTTTGAAATTATGGCTTAAGGAAAGCAATTGACGCTTACTGAAAAAGCAAATATTATTGCATTGGCTGGACAAAATGTGTCCATATTTAAAATAGCCGATAAAATTAAGTTCAACGTAAGCTCAGTGAGACGATTTTTTAATAACTTTCGTGGGACTGGAGACTAGGAGCGGGTGGAAGGAGCAGGCAGAAAAATATGCACAAGTGCAAGAGAAGATCTAGTTATTTTGAGAACAAGCCTTCAAGATCGTTTTAGAAATTCTGTTGAAATACCGTCAGAAGTGCAACAACGTTTTTCAATTAATATTTCGGCTCGAACTATTCAGCTTCGGCTAAAGGACATGGGACTTATGGCAAGGACACCGGCCAAAAAGACACTTCTAAATCTTCGAATGAAGAATAAGAAGAATTGGGGTGAATCCGAGTGGTCACGAGTTATAATTGCGGATGAATCCAAATTTAACCTCATTGGACCCGATGACTCTCGCACAGTGCGCCGTATAAAAGGAGAACGCTATTCCGAAAACTTCTGCGTTGGCACTGTGAAGCATTCGCCTTATATTATGATATGGGGATGCATTTCGAAATATAAAACCGAATCACTTTTAATGCTCCAGGGAATGGTAAATTCTAAAAAGTACGAAGAAATTATATTCAGTGGACTTGTGCCTAGTATTGATTCCGTTTGTGAGAGGGAACAAGAACTCATATTTCAGGACGACTCTGCACCTTGTCATCGGGCGCGCTCTGTAAGTGATTGTTTGACTCTGTGTTTGTTAAATCATTTTTTTTTTTTTTTTATAATTTCTGATCGAAAGCAAGGCATTGCATTTATCATTTAAAAATGTCTGCCTCACAAATTCACAAACTTAAATTCAAAAATTGCAGCCCAGTCCATCGAACCCAAAATGTTGTTGTAATAAATTCTCTAAAAATTTTGGAATAGCAGACAATTTTGCAATACCTCTGTACTAATAGATATCGGACCTACGACCTTTTTTATGGAGTGGTATAATGAATGAGTGTTTCCGAAGAGATGAAAAGACTCCGGTGGAATGTGAGAGATTTAAAAGCTTAAAGAAGTCAGTGGTGTGTAAGAAAATTTTACAGATTTTATAGCTGACAGTAGGGAAGACTCGAAGATTATGAGAGCGAAAAAAGAGTTTGATGAAGATATAATATGGGGATAGAAATTATTAGTATCAGGAATGGTTGAATAAGCGGATTGAAAATATTTGGCAAGCAAGAATGAATAAAGAGATTGATCAAATTTGGCAAACAAGTCATCAGCAGTTAAGTCGCAGATAGCTTTTCCATTGCCAAGAAAGAAAAAAGATGGGAGACGTGTAGATTTACGCGTAAAATCAACAAGAAGAAGAAAATTTTAGGATTATATGCAAATGGATATTTACATCATGAGAGATCAGTAGAAAGAAGTTAGATTTGGCGAGAGAGTATTTAGATAACTCAAAATTAGAACCAGACCTTAATTATTAATTAATTATTAATTTATTTATTTAATTACTTAAGTGAAGTACTTTTTAAAAAATATTTTAAAGTTTGAGTGACTGGATGTAAGCCAAGATGGTTTTGAGGAACTACATTTACAATACGAGTAAGGAATTCAGATATTTAATAATCAGTTAAGTAATTCGAATTCAACTGCGTTCTCAAGTCAGAACCAATAAGTTGCGAATATTCGTTGATTAAGCAAATTGTAGTAACCTTTGGGACAACAACGGTATGGCTCAGTAGGAATAGGTAAGGGTGAAATTGTTTAACTACATAGACAGAGAATTCTAAAGTAGGATGAAAAGAATCTTCAGAAATGATAAAAGATTTGACATTTGGAGTAATCGATTACAAAAATCATATCTAAGATATTATTTAGGCTGTTATGTAGTGTGATGTAGTGTGATGTAGTGTGATCTATTATACAATAAAAAAAGAGAGAAGGGAACAAGTTAAGTAAGTAAATTTATTTAACAGAACTTCGCAATCAGAGATGGTAATGTTTAACCAAGTCTTAGAAAAAAAATAATTCTAGATTCAGATGTAGTACTATTCTATATAGTACTATTCTATATTTTTTAGTTTAGGCTGAAGGCTCCTTACATTCTGATATTGAATACTAACTCAGTCAGACAAAGAGCTAAGTATTTTGAGAAATTAATCGCAGGTGTATTTGTTACTGGTGGAGGTGATCATATGAGGAGTGACCAGACACCTTAAACTTTTTTAAAACATAAAGACTTAATGTTGTTCAAGTTTGAGAATTTGACCATAAACCAAGAACTATATTTACGATAAGAGTTGGGAATACAGATATCTTTTAAAGAGTTAAGTATTTCGTTGAAGGAGCTTCAAGCGATATCAATGTCAATTTCGTTGTCAAGCAAGGACCAATCAGTTGCAAGAACCAGTTGATTAAGCCAAGTGAAGTTACCCATAGGAAACCAACAGTGCTGCTCAGTAGGAATAGGAAAAAGTAGGGTAAACAACTTACCCACCACATAAAGTGAGATTTCTATAGTTGGGTGGTAAGCATCTTCGGGCAGAGAGATGGAAGTGTTAGAGTAATAATTAACAATAACAAGATTTAAGATTCAATTTAAGTTGTACGGAATTATTTATCTGTTGCTCGCTCGACCAGTTTTTTAGCGAGGTAGCTAAAATAAACAATAATGGCACGTTGGGTCTTATTCACTATTTATTAATCAAATCGGTTTTTATTGTGGTGTGTACAAGTCTTCACTTTAAAAATCTGTAAGGTTATAACTGTAAGAAAATTCAAAATTAGAGCACTTAAACGAACAACTGAATACACAGAGAATCAATGCACAAAGCAACGGGCGACAGCTCCGCTTGATCTGCGCGATTCTGCATGTGTTGTTGCTGTTGCTTTACAGTTACTTATTTTACAGTTATTTTGCGTATATTGATGCAGCTGCGGCCCCTGTTGGAAATGGGCTGCGCTGCTGTTATATTATATTTAATTGACAGACCTTGTAGAAATTTCAGTAACATTGCCCACCCGGACGCAAGAGCTTACTCATTACTCATACCGATGTCAAGGACTGCCAACTTGACTGCTGGCCGGGATAGAACGCCATTCGGTGTGTGGACCTTTGCGCGCCGTACCTGTCCATCTTCTGCGGTGGTTACCTCGATGACACGGCCCTTTGTCCAGGTGTTTCGACGCTGATTCTAATCGACGATCAAAACTATATCTCCCACGGCGATTGGCTTGACCTTTTGATGCCATTTCGTTCTCCTGGTGATGTTAGGTAGCATCTCTTTGACCCATCGACTCCAAAAGGTTAGCGAACATCTCGCTTTGCCGCGGAGTCCACTTATAGTCAATTTCTATAGCCTTGCAGAACGGCTTTTCGCCATTTGATGACCCCAGTAGTAGATGATTCGGGGTTATAGCTTCCTGGTCATCATGGTCGAGAGACACATACGTTAACGGTCTAGAGTTTACCGTCATCTCCACTTCCATCACGGGCGTGAGAAGACTCTCGTCAATGAATTTCTGGTTTGGTGTAATACGGTAGAGCACGGCCTCATAGAGCACACTATGCGCTCGTGTGCACCACCCACATGGGGTGCGGCTTTCGGGCTGAAATACCATGAGATTCCCCGCTGCGCTAACTTTCGGTACATCTTCGAGTCGTCTAGTTGCATTTTCTCGCGAAGAAACGTGTCGGTTCCACGGAAATTTGACTGCATATGACTGTGAGTGGGCCAAAATAGTCGACTCCCACAAACGTAAATGCCGGCATGAATGCTCCCAGTCTGGCTCGTGGTAGTGGCGCCATTAATGGTGGCACAGGCTGAGCATTTTGTAGCTGACAGTGTTGACAGTTGCGGCGAACACCTTTAAGAAGAGGTCTTAATTTCGTAACTGAGAAATTTTGCCTCACCTCATTAAAGGTTGTTTCGTGGTTGCTGTGAAAATACTTTTCGTAATAGTGATGCACTATCAGTTTCGTGACCCAATGTTCTTGTGATAATACGACTAGGTCCTTAGCGAAGCTCGTGTAGCCCCGACCATGGTTGCGTACACACATCACGCCATAGTCGTCTATGTAGAGTTGAAGTCTCCACAACGAGCTACTGCGGCTGACAGTTAGTCCTTTGCGGATGGCTGTGTACTCGTCTACAATATATTCCAGTTGCGTGGTCCGGTATATGAATCATTTGGCGTTGACAATATGATCCACCGTCAAACGCGTAGTTCCCCTTGTTTTACGTACGTTATCAAGTAGCTTCTCCTTGTAGAGAAGCCAATATGCGACTGCTCGTGACAGCCGGTTCCAGTCGGAGTAGTTCTCTTGGGTCTTGCGAATTCCTCTCGTATGTGCAGGAACCGCGGGTGCAGCTTCTCCCTGACTTCCGAGTTGTCGATGTTTTTTTCCGGCCAGGCTGAAGGCGGCAATTTCAGAAAATTGGGGCTGTCAAACCATTGCTTGTAGGGATCAGGCCCGCGTTGATGTTTCGTGGCGACATCAGCTACGTTTAAGTTGCTTGGCACCCATCGCCAATCGTTGACCTTCTGTTGCAAAGTTCTTCTTATCTTGGCTAGATATCTCGTCAAGCGCAGACAAGACACCATTTGAACACCATTTACGCATGTGAAAGCAACCACGTGCGTGAACTTCTCGGATTTCTTTTGCTAGGGTGATAGCTTTGTCTACAGCATTGCTAGAGTCTATGTAGTCGTCCACATAGTGGTAGTTGGTGATTGCTTTGGATGCAGTACAAAACTCGTTTGCGTGATTTTTAGCGTTCAAGTCGCGCACTAAGTGCGCAATGCAGGGTGAGCACGTAGCTCCAAATGTTAGGACGTTTAGTTGGCAGACCTCTATAGCCCCTGTCTCCGAGCTGCGCCACAAAAAACGTTGTGCCTGGGCGTCTTCCTCTCGTACTGCAATACGGTGGAACATTTCGGCTATATCTCCAGATACTCCGACGGCTCGCATCCTGAAGTTGTACATTATCTTGAGCAGCGGTACAAGTAGATCTGGTCCTTTCAATAAGTAGTCGTTTAGTGAGGATCCTGATGACTTAGCGGCGGCGTCCCACACCAATCGCACTCTGTCAGGCTTGTGTGGGTTGCGTACGGTGAATATCGGCAGATACCACACATTCTTGTTGGTCGCTACCACGGCGCTTTCACTCAGCTTTTTGGCGTAGCCTTTATCGATGAGATTATTCATCTGTTTATTTAGTTCGGCGGCGAGCTGAGAGTCACCAGCCATTTTTCTTTGTAGACATGCTAGTCTTTTTATTGCCGTAGGCATGCTGTCGGGAAACTGGCGATGATCATACCTCCATAGTAGCCCCACGGTGTTTTAATCAACCTCGCTTCTAGTTGATTTTTCCAGCATCTGTACGGCTCGCTTTTCTTCTAACGTTGTAATGGTGTTCTGGGGTACATGTTCCTCAGACAGCATGCACTTCTTCAACAGCTCGTTAATGTCCTGGTCACATTGACATCTATGAAGGTTGAATGACCATATGACCTGCTTGACCCACCGAACACGGTCCATCCAAATCTCGTCTTTCTCGAGATGCCTGCTGCCATTTTCCCTCACGCACTTTAAACGAAGAGAGGAGATTTGGGTTATTGACTCCAATTATGATTTGAGGGACTGCTTTCACAAAGCTTGGTAAAGGTAGTCCTTTGAGATGCGATTTTAATTTGTTGCTCCGCATGCATTGCCGGACATGCCCAGATTTTTGACTGTATGTACGTCTTTAAGTTGGAACACCTTGGCTCCTCGGCACTGCTTTGAGATCTTTAAATTTAGCATCCTTGATTGGGACTCATGTCGTCTTACTTCTCCAGTCCAGGCTATGCAGAGTGGGCTTGCGAGCCTGTTCGCCCAGTTCGTCGGCCGGGCTATTCTCAATGAGCGTCAGCGTCGATCCGTCATTCATAAACAAGGCATAAACGTCGATTGATTTCGCCTTTCCATGTAGCGTTACTGGGACGATTCTGAAGAATGTTCCTACCTCTTGAGATTGCGGCTTACGATGGCTGTGAAGGACAATCGTTGCTGGTGCTCTCTGGTACACATGGAGAAGAGTATTGTGCTTCTCGTTGCACCCATTAACATGGCAGGACCTTTTGATCCAGCGTGATCCTTTGTGCTTGTTGAGACACTGCGCGCACATTAGATTAGATTGCACTACTTCCCACCTGGACGCTACAGACATACCCTTGAAGCTGCCGCACGTGGCGAGACTGTGCGGACCTTCGCATATAATGCATATGACGCGCTGTGTATCCTCGCTTTTGGTTGCTGAATGTGTGTTTAGTGCCGCTCTGCGTGTTCCACCTTTATTAGTTACTGGAGCTATATTTGGCGTTGATACGCGGCATGCGGCATCTGCTAGCTCAAATAACCAATCCGCCAAGTGCTGCAGATTTGGACTGCTCACGGATTTGGAATGTATTGCCCAATTCAGCATCATATCCGGTCCCATCTTCTCGATGAGTTTCTGCAACAGCGTCGGGTTATTTAAGTGTGCGTCTAACTTACTAGCTTTCATGGTTGCACACATATTTTTAACTGCAAATGCAAATTCGATGAGCAGCTCCAGCTTGCCCTTTTGTGAGGGCAGATTACGCACGTTGTCCATCAGCATCTTTATTATGTGTTCCGGACGCCCGAAGTACATTTTTAGCGTGCGTACAACATCGGGCAGCATGTCTGGAAAACGTTAGGCTGTCTCCCACGGTCTCTAACGCCTTCCCTTTAAGGCATTTCTGCAAGCGGATCATATTTTCCTCATTGCTGTAGCCGGCGATCCTTGTGCTGTTCTGATAGGAGCTGAGAAATAGTGGCCAATCCTTGGGGTCTCCATTAAAGATTGGCAAGTCCCTTGGTAGTGATAACCGTGCGGTTTGTTGTTGTGGAGTTATTCCCCTAACGTTGTGGGGCATATCTGTATTTTTAAGTGCACTGCCTGTGGAGTGCTGCATCCGACAGACATAATGATCGTTGCGTGCACACGCTCTTATCATATTGGTGGAAGGCTGATAGGTGCACGTGGAAACGCTATTATCCGATCCACTGCATAAGAACTGAAATTGACTTGAACACTTGCAGCATGTGAGCATGCTCTCGTTGTCCGGCGCGGTACATGAACAGCAACTGCTTGTCGATGCCATAGCTGTTGCGTAACTTTCGCATGTGGACTCACTTGTTCAAGAACTTCGTATTTTTGTTGTATTTTCCTTGCTGAAGTACGCAGCAACTCTGTCCCGTAGGGAATTGCGATACGTTTCCACAGAATTGGTTAGCCAATTCTTTGCTTAGGATCTTTAAAGAATTGGTAAGCCAATTATCTTAATAGGATTTATAAAGAATTGTTGCTCGCTTCGACCAGTTTTTTAGCGACGCAGCACCCACAAATAGCGAAACAGATAAAATAAACAATAATGGCACGTTGGCTCTTTTTCACTATTTATTAATCAAATCGGTCTATATTGTGGTGTGTACAAGTCGTCACTTTAAAAATCTGTAAGCTTATAACTGTTAGAAAATACAAAATTAGAGCACTTAAAATATACGAACCCTAATCTCTTGATAGCGAACGAACAACTGAATACACAGAGAATCAATGCACAAAGCAACGGGCGACAGCTCCGCTTGATCTGCGCGATTCTGCATGTGTTGTTGCTGTTGCTTTACAGTTACATATTTTACAGTTATTTTGCGTATATTTATGTGTGTAAGTCACAAAACTTAACTTTGCCACGCCTCGGAAATAGCATCTTTTAAGATTAGCGTCCAAAATTTTGGCCATGTCATATGATTGTACATGAGCTTACGCCCAAACGGCGAACTGTGCCATCTGTTGCACTTCCAGCCCCTAGTTCTGCCTTAGTATCTGAGGTTGTATCGAAAAACTGGGTTCGTGTCCCGTTTCTTTATACATTCATTACCAGAATGTTAGAGGCCTCTTAACGAAGCTTAAAATTCTTTATTTGACTAGCTTTTCCCTTAATTTTGACATTATCGCTTTATCAGAGACTTGGTTAACTCCTAGCATATCTGATAGCGAAATTATGTCAAATCGATACTCTGTATTTAGACATGATCGACAGATACGTCGTGGTGGTGGCGTGCTAATCGCCGTCCAATCGTCCTTTCAGTCTGATCGTATCTCTTTTAGTATGCCTTCAGATGTTGAAATTGTTGCTGTAAAACTAACATCTTCAACACAATCTATTTACATTTTTTGCTCCTACATTGCCTCATCGTCTGATTTACATGTTTATATGCAACATATTACATGTATAAAAGAAGTGACTCTTCCAGTGAAGGATACTGATATTTTCATTGTGCTCGGTGATTTCAATTTACCCAACATCTCATGGACTTGTTCCAATAATCTAAATTATCTTGTGCCTTCCAGTAGTCATGAGTTTTTAGATTGCATTCCTGATTTTTCAATATTTCAGATGAACCCAATTAAAAACCATCTGAGTAGGATTGTGGACCTTATTTTTATTAATGACCATGCAAACTCATGCGTCTATAGAACTTCGCCACTTACTGTCCCCGAAGATCCTCATCATCCACCTATTGAGATTTGTATCTCACTTCTTGTTCCTTCTTCACTACCTCGTCAGCAAGTAACACGTCGTTGCTTTCGTAGGGGTAACAAATCCCTACTTAATGATCTTATTCTTTCAACTGACTGGTCTTTTCTTAATAGAGTGACTGATATTAATATTGCCCTTGGCACTGTTTACGATACATTAAACTCACTCTTGGACATTTATATCCCTAACTACATCCCGTTGTTAAATCCGTCAAAGCCCCCTTGGCTTTCTCGCAGGCTTTCGTACTTAAAAAATGTTAAGTCTAAACACTTTAAAAAGTACAAGAAAACTGGCTCTAGTGTTGTTTGGCACAAATATTCTGTTGCCAAGTCAAACTTTGCCCTCCTAAATTCTGTATGTTACGGGAATTATCTTATTCGTTGTAAAGTACAGTTTTCTTGCGATCCTAAGCAGTTTTTTAATTTTGTAAATTTGAAAAGCAAATCCTCAATTTTACTTTCTTCTTTTTTTCTACGGCTACAGAAAGCTAACAACGATTCTGCTACAATTGATCTCTTCGCTAATTTTTTTCAACCTACTTACTCACCTACGTCCTCCTTCAATTCATCTTATCCCTATAATATTCCTGCCTCCAACTTTATCTTCACTCCTACTACATCTTATGTCTCTCTTACCCCTTATATTAATTCTTTAAAAGCTTCTTTCTCTCCTGGGCCTGACAACATTCCTAGTTGTCTCTTTAAGGAGTGCTGATCTTCTCTGGCTGAACCGTTGCTTAAGCTATTTACTCTATCTCTTGAATCCAATAGGTTCCCTGTTCGTTGGAAAGATTCATATCTAATCCCACTCCATTAGAAAGGTAGCCAGTCTGACATTTCAAACTACAGAGGCATCGCAAAGCTTTGTGTAATTCCTAAATTGTTTGAAAAGATTTTGTTTTTACTTTACAGCATTGCTGTAAATCAATTATATCCCCTGCCCAACATGGCTTTGTACAAGGTCGTTCCACTGTGACCAATTTACTGGAATTTACCACTTTGGTAAATGATGCATTTTTAAAAAAAGTCAATCCGACTAAATAATCTACACAACGTGATCACAAATGCATCATCTCTTTCTTCTTTAAAATCTTCTCTTTTCCTATATCTTAGTAGAAACAATTAACCTTCTTTCTAGCTACATTTCTTCAATTTATCTTACTTCTATTTATTTCTTCATTATACTGCTACTTTTATACACTATCACTTCTAATAGAATATTAATTAGTAACAGTGTAAGCCCTATTTACTAATTCTCTTCTACTTTAATACTTAATATGCTATCCTTCTATATACTATTACTCCTAATAGTATATTGTCAATATTCTAATACCCTGTTATTCTACACTACTATACTAATATATTGATCTGATTGGGTTTTTCTGGGTTTTCCCCAATCCTTGCAACAAATGTTAGAACGATTTAAATAAATCATTTTTTCTTATATTTTTATTCCCCAAATTTAGATTTAAATTTAAATTAGTTTGCATTCTATTTAAATTTATAATTTTAATACTTCATTTGTTTTAAACTTAATTTCGTATTCAGCTGTATATAATATATAATATATAATATATAATATATAATATATAATATATAATATATAATATATAATATATAATATATAATATATAATATATAATATATAATATATAATATATAATATATAATATATAATATATAATATATAATATATAATATATAATATATAATATATAATATATAATATATAATATATAATATATAATATATAATATATAATATATAATATATAATATATAATATATAATATATAATATATAATATATAATTTATAATATATAATATATAATATAATATATAATATATAATATATAATATATAATATATAATATATAATATATAATATATAATATATAATATATAATATATAATATATAATATATAATATATAATATATAATATATAATATATAATATATAATATATAATATATAATATATAATATATAATATATAATATATAATATATAATATATAATATAATATATAATATATAATATATAATATATAATATATAATATATAATATATAATATATAATATATAATATATAATATATAATATATAATATATAATATATAATATATAATATATAATATATAATATATAATATATAATATATAATATATAATATATAATATATAATATATAATATATAATATATAATATATAATATATAATATATAATATATAATATATAATATATAATATATAATATATAATATATAATATATAATATATAATATATAATATATAATATATAATATATAATATATAATATATAATATATAATATATAATATATAATTAATCAAAATCAACACAGAGAACTCGAAAAGGTTCATGCAGAGAATAGTTAGTAGTACAAGTACAGTCGGCCCTCGGGTAACGAACGCCTCGCAAGCGAACATTTCGTATAACGAACTAAATTTTAAAGCAAAAATAGTTTCGCTTAGCGAACGAAATTTCGTAGAGCGAACTTTGAAAAAATTATTTGACCTGCAAAAACAAAATCTTTTTGTTATTTGGGCTGGTGGTTTGCTTGTGGGTTTGAATGGACCTGGGTAGCGCCAGGATTTTGCGCAACGATTGCCACAATTATTAAAAATAAGGACAAAATTATGGACCTTACTGCTTCTAAAGGAGAGTCGAGAATATCGTCCCAACGTCAACGTATTCTCGACGATATTTTAAAGAATGTGTAATAAATTATGAGGTGACGGAACCACAATAACCATCTAGTGCAATAAAGGAAATGCTGAAATCATGGTAGTTGGTACCAGTATTTATTGAAAAAAAAAACACCATGATCCAATAATTCCAAAATGCGCCACTGACCTATTTAACGATAAAGCTATGTCTAATTTTCAACAAATCTCAAAGCTCCCCAGAAGCAACAGACATAAGATAGCTTTATCTTAAAAAGGACTAAGTACATATGACTTAGTATAATATAATGTAAATTAAATTTAAATTTGCTCCTTTTATTATTTTCAGTTCATTAAATATATAAGTTGTTTATGTTCTAAATGGTTTTTTTTTAAAAGAAATAAATTATTTTATTGTATTTTTTTGGGCTGGAACGGATTAATTCATTTTACATAGAAACATATAGGAAAATTGGTTTTGCTTAACGAACGTTCTATAGAGCGAACAAGTTTCTGGAACGAATTCCGAATTACGTCTCAAAGATACAGAAAAGTTAATTTGGCTCAATAGCAGAGAATGAGTCAATTTCGTCAATTATTAATTTATGTAAAAATAGAACTCCCAGCATCATGCGACGGTTAGTCGGAGATGGGAAATTAATTCCTACTGTGGTAGGAAGGCATATCAGAACCTGGAACCCAGCTAACGCTACGAAGAGCAACAAGAAGAAATGTTTTGTTTACCTACTCAATTCTGTCTTGGTATACCGAATATTGAGGAGACCACACACAAGATCCGTATTCCAGAACAGGTCCTACTGTGGTAGGAAGGCATATCAGAACCTGGAACCCAGCTAGCGCTACGAAGAGCAAAAAGAAGAAATTTTTTGTTTACCTACTCAATTCTGCCTTGGTATACCGAATATTGAGGAGACCACACACAAGATCCGTATTCCAGAACAGGTCGAACAAGAGAAGTATATAGCAGTTTAGTCGTATAAGGGTCGTCAAATTCCTTAGACCATCGTTTGATAAATCCAAGAGATTGAGGCGCCTTATTAACTGTAGCACGACATGTTTGTCAAATTTTAATTTATAATCGAGAAGAATTCCCAATTCGGCGACACACTTTATTCTCTCAAGAAAAACCCGGTCAAGCATGTAATTGAATGTGTGAGGCGTACTTCTATAGAATGACATAACCTTACATTTAGAGCAATTCAGAAACAACAAGTTGCATTTACACCAATCAAAAAACAAGGTCCGATTGCAATAAATAAAATGACTTGTTGTCATTACATGATAAGCACAGCTGCACATCATCGGCGTACTGTAGTACATAGGAGTGAAAGAAAAAAAAACGGGAGATCGTTAATAAATAAATTATACAGTAAAGAACCAAGGTGGCTACCCTGGGTTACACCAGAGGTAACAAAGACAGGCTTAGACAGTGAGGTTTTCGGAAATCCACATAAGAAAGCTGTGTGGAAATCCGATAGTACTAAGTTTTTAAGCAAGAGATAGTGGTTAACGGAATCGAAAGCCCTGCTGAAATCTGTGTAAGTGACATCAGTTTACTTTTTGTTCTGAAAACCTTTAATAACAAGGGAGGTAAGCTCAAGTAAGTAAGTGGCAGTAGATTTCGATTTCACAAAAGCATGTTGGCAGGGTGAAATGATAGAGTAACATGAGTGTTGTAGTTGAGATGTTATCAGCTCCTGAAACACCTAAGGCATCGCGGATAATTTGGAAATACCCCTATAGTTTGTGAAGAGGAATTATAAATGATTCCTTCAAAATGGTTGGGAAAGAGCACGAGTTATCAGACAATTCAAATAATTTAAGCAAGGGCTTACATAAAGAATCAGCACAGTACCTAGGTACACATCCTGGTACTCCATCTGGGCCAGGTGAATATGCTGGCTTGATCAAATTTAGTTCGTTAAGTATCGAACTTTCCAGGATCACAGGACTTAAAATGCAGGTAGATTTCGGCAAGGTATACGGATAAGGGAATTAGGAGGAAAGTTAGAAGATGAGTAATTAGATTGGAAGAATTCTAGCAAAAAGATCGGCTAAGCCTGATCAGTATTTGCTTTCATGCCTTTATTAAAAACAGATGAGGGCAGCAAGGAAGTTTTTCGTTTAGTATTGACAAAGTTGTAGAACTGCCTAAGATTCGGAGCAAATTGCAAACGACATCGAATTAGGTAATTATTGCAACAACGCGAATTACA
>JAWNNK010000748.1:0-57394 GCA_035045065.1 Hirtodrosophila trivittata | reverse complement strand
ACAAAATTAAAAAACTGCTTAGGATCGCGAGAAAACTGTATTTTACAACGGTAAGTAAATCGAAACAGAAAGTAGAAAGACAGTGGTAGACTTGGCTACAGAATATTTGTACCAATCAACACTAAAGATAAATCTCGAAACAGAAAGTATTAAGAAAGACAGTGGTAGACTTGGCTACAGAATATTTGTACCAGTCAACACTAGATCCAGATTTCTTAAATTTTTTGAAAAGTTTGGACTTTATGTTTTTTAAATAGCACAATCTACTTGAAAGCCAAGGGCTTTGCTGAACTGGTAGGGGGTATAGGTAGGAATACTCTCATCTAAGAGTGTATTTCAGGTCTCATAAAAAAAACTGAGAGCAACATCAATGTCAGTCGCATTATTTAGATTTATTATTCATTCAGCAAGCGATCATTTCCCTTGCGAAAGCAACGGCGTGGCAATTGTTGGCATGCCAATGTCAAATTATGCAACATAGGAACAGAAATAAAAATTTCAATAGCCGGATGATGTTTATCCTCAGGGGCTGTAATATGTGAAGATCTAGAGACAGCTGATTTAGCGAAGTCGTTAATAAAGACAAAGTCAAGAATTCTATCCAAATGATTTTTGACTGAATTTATTTGGACTAATGATAAATACAATGTATTACGTTGAAGAAGAACCTAAGCACGTCTTCCTAGAGTTGGTTTTCGCCCATCCGATTCCACCAGAGATGGACGATCTGCCTATCGAACGTTTCTTACCCTATGCATAACCGTTCACATATACAGGGGGTATTAATTTGGACCCATTGACATTGTAGTTAGACAGCGGTATGATAAGAGTTGAGATTTCTTATTTACATGCTTGCCAGTAAGCGACATGCATTTGAACACAGCCACGTAACTCTCAACCGACTCATTTTGATTTGTTATGAAATCGTTTGTATCCAGGCGGGAATGCACCGCCTGTAGTCTGATATTGGTATAATCAAAGTTGAGAGCACAACGCCTTCAATGCCAGAAGTATTAAAATAAATGATTTCATCGCATTGCAAATGGCAGAAATACCACGAACTACCAATTACTGTTGATTAATTGGTGGGCTTGAAGTCCCTTGTTAGCATCCTGACTTGTTCTCTGCAATGGCTTAGACTTCTGTGTATATCGAACTCAAAACTCTGTGACTCGTGGTCGAAAGAGCTGGATCCGCTCTGTCAGATAAGCCATAACTTTAAGTCGAACGCTAGCAACGATAAGTGTAATACGATAGCTGATGATGGCGAAACGCAAAAGCGAACGAGACGCCAACACACATTCAACCCGAATGAACTGTTAGCACGCTTGTATCATCATGGTCAAGGGGACAGGTTAACGTAACGCCTGCTTCCACTAGAGTACAAGCCGTAGTCGCCGATGTAGAAAAGGAAAATACTAAAACACACCTGAACCAGAAACGGCTTTCCCTCAATATCGTCTGCAGGTATTGGCAAGGTAAGGCGCATCTCTGCCGACTCTGCAAAGATCCGTCGGTGCTGAAGGTCAAGAATAATGGAGGAATTTTTGACCCATCGGTGTACGACATCGTGATCTGCAAGTGGGAGTAGTTTGCGTCAATTTGGGGCGAAAAAGATTGCTACAATATGCGAATGCCCCTGTGTGCTAATCAGGCAACAATTCGCATTTCCGGGCCGCTAGTTGGTGTAGCGGGCTTAAGCACACTAACTGGGTCAATGGGGCACGAAAAAGTACTACTGGGTGGAAATACGCATTTTAACAATGCGTTGTATACTAGCGAATCTCTAACATCTGCGCAAATAAGTGCCTGACACGTCATTACTAAAAGTCTCCCAACTTTCACAGGTATATCGGAGGCGTAGTTGATTTTTATCAGCAATTATAAACCGTCCACTTAGATTTGTGGATTTAACAACGAGGCAAACGTGATCCGGTTGCAGAAGTGTCTTAAAATACTGGCCATGGAAGCGGTTCGTGGAAGCTTATGACATATATGGCAGACACTGGACCTTATGACACTTTTCGAATGTTGCCAGGCCAATCTGAGATTGTTACATACATGCTGCGCTGCAATGGGATCTTCGGGAAGATGTGGTTAGACACTGTTAACCGACTGTCTCGGCTGTCTAAAATTATTGCGCAACTATGGCAGGAAGGAGCTTGGAGCTAAGCTGCTCAGTAGTATGCAACTGGACTGGCGTCGGCGTCGGTTATCGAATGCTTGTAAGAACTTGACTTCTTTCAACAGCTAAAGGAAAAGCTTCACTATGAATACCTGAGTGAAATTTAAGCAAGTAAGAGTCAGAGAAGAACTTATGCGCTATCCCATATGTGTGGCGAGCACCAACTTTCCAAATGCGATAATTGTCGAACTATGAGTACGAAACAAGGTTGGAATTCTTTTAAAGACAATCGGTTCTGCTTTTGTTGTTTCAAGATTAAATATTTTTAAATATCATACCCTGTTAAAGAGATCTTGTAAAAATAATGTTAAATTCAAATGGAAACCTGATTATCAAAAGGTATTCGATTATATAAGAAAAAAATATATAAAACCAACACTACGTAAATATCCTATACTGAAAAATATCAGATCTTAGCAAACAGCTTCGCATAATAACAGACGCAAGCAAGTTACCATGTGGATCAGCTGGAAGCATTAATCCAACATGTCCAACAAACGTGTCATTCGTAATTTAAATCGAAAAAAAAATAATATAAATAGTTATTTTTTAGAAAAAATATGGCTTTTTTTAATGTATAAGTCAAATTTCAGATCTTTTACGTTTTCACAATACTTGAGAAAACCTCGTGAACGGTACAAAATATAGAAGTCTCGTTTGGCAGTATCTGGAAAAATTATAAACTCCGTGAATTTCAATGAAGTATATAAAGGATAATAACTTCAAACTATACAGAAAACAGTATATTCTAATACTTAGTTATCATTTTTAAAAAATTCGAATAGCTTTTTAAAAACAAAAATTTACAATTATTGCGAAGGTGAATCATTGGTGTTTAATAACAATTTCTTTTTGTATATAACAAATGAGAAAAATTCATGATAGTTATGAAAAATTGATTAAAAGTAATATCATTATAATTCATTAGTCCGTGAGTTTTTAAACTTTCTTCTTGGCTAAATACGGTCATTTACTTTCTAAATCTCGATTAAATCGATCTTTTGAATTGCTATAATATTCGCCACTAGCTGTTTTACCCTCTTGGAAGAAGTCAATATGGTTTTTTCTTTGAGAATGCGGTAGCTATAAATTTATTGCCGTTGTAGTGAAATAATTTTATTTTTGAATTTAACTGAATTAATTTGTAGCAATTCTGCAACTCTACCATAATCAGACTTGCATATTAACGGATAGAAATAAGACCAAAAGAAAACAAATAATTTTAATTTTGAAGTATCGTTGTGCATATACTGGCAGGTGCAACACTATTTAATAAACGTAATTATTTATGAAATAAAGTTCTATTAACGTGTATAAATGCGGGCTTGGCATGCAACAGCCCTTTTTTTTGGAGTCTTTGGAGATTCTTCTCAAGAAACCCAGTGTTTCGACAGCTGGGTTGTCTCTGGTGTATTGTGGTGAATCTACGTTTTGTCCGTTTCGTCCGATTCGAAATAAACTCGTTGCCATTGAACAAGGCCAAAAACTCCTGCGAAGTTGTCACACGATTGCGCTTGTGATCGATTGTGAGCAAACACGGCACCCACCTTGCGGAAAGCTTTCTTATATCCAAGTCGTTTTTCAAAATTAAAACTACTTAGCCTTGTGATTTGCCTATGACTTCCACAATCAGTCTGACTTTTATTCTCCTGTCAGCTTAGACCATATCGAGAATTTTTCCGATGGTTTCTGGTGTATTGATATCACCTGGGCGCCAAAAATGTTGAGCATCTGCCTTGTTTGTACGACCACAGCTTAGTTCAGTGAACCACGTTTTGACCATTGAAATTGACGGTCCTTATAGTATTTGTCAAGCTTTGACTTAGTTTCCGTAATGGTTTCTTTTCTCAAAAAATAATGCTTTGTACACGAAATTCAGTATTTTCCATTGTTGGTACAATGATTCCATAAGAAGAGTGCAATCATAACATACACAAATAGTCAATACTATTTCAAAAGAAAAATGAGAATGATAAAATAAAAGGTAAATTTCATATAGTAATTTAAAAGTTTAGTTTTTTTCACGAAAATAGAAGAGAAAACATTGTACAACCACTTTTGACTTTTTTGTTATGGACTTTTCTCATGAAATACCCATATGAAGTCATTACAAAAGGAGTGACCTTGTGGTTAACACCCTCCAAATGTCTTATGAGAGAAAATTTATAGCAAGATTTTATATTATGAAATTCTCGAATTATGTTAGTTCTTTCACAGGCTCGAAACTGAAGCTGGTATGAACAAAACCAATTAACTCAAAACTGCACTAACCGGAAATATAGACTATAAATATTAAAACAACTTAATAGTAACGCAACTCAAGCCGGTGACAATAATAAATAATTAAAAAGTTAAGAAAGGAACATTGGTTATATTACATTATGAGCCAATTCAAGAAGCTCACACTGGTATTTCAAAATACGTAAATTATTGTAAAAAATACCAAAAGATAAAAGAATAAAGCATACAAAAACTAGTAAGTGGAGGATGCGGACACACCGATAGGTATTTTTGAATAAATTGGTACCCTACCAAAATCAGATAACCGAAAGAAATATGCAATCACACTCACATATAACTTATCAAAATACCTGTTAGCCATCCCAAAAGCAAATAAAAGCGCTTTATTCTAATGGGTGGTCCTATAAAGAATATAGAATATAAAATTAGAGTTCTAAAATATTTAAAGACAGACAACATTACGCCTACAGCACACCACCATCGACCCCAAAAGTGAAATTGAAGTATCATATAATAGCAACCGCCTATTGCGATGCTCCTTAGGGATCTGCATAATTAAATTAAATTTTTGTTAATATCAAATTGAAATATAACTGTTATTTTCAAAAAGAATTAATTATAAGAGTTATTTTTAAATATTAACAATACAAATTTAGAATAAATGTTTTGTAGCAATTCATTTTTAAAAATTGAATTTTAATATCGTTAAAACCGGTTATGGTATCAAATACATTCAATACCTCTCATATGATGCATTACATCTCCATGAATAACCATTATTAAGGATCCTTCAAGCATAACTCCATGCGAAAGGTACAGACGGGGAGACAAAAACCACTTGAGTAGCGAAGAAATATTAACTTGCAGATTTCCACCATCAGATCACTTACATACAAACCGAATACATACATATGTACGCACTTCATATGTTTAAATATAACTCTGTCTCACTTTATGTAATTAAGTTAGCAAATAAAAATTTTGTATAAGCCGAATCATTATGACTCTGGTGCTCAAAAGAACCACAAAGCAAACTGTCTTTACAATAGCTATACGAACATCTAATTGCACAAATTGTTTGCAATTAAACACACAAAACTTTAAAATTTAATGAAAATCGTGAGCATACATACATTGTGCCGCGACTTATTCATTCTATTACATGCAAAAAATAAATTGTGTACATTATACTTCTCGAACAAGAATACATACTTGACATTTTAATGCTTGCCGTGAACCCAGAAGACGTGAACAGGGCTTCTCACTCACACAATTTTAACAGTCTTAGTAGAAATACTCACAGCACAATCGTGTATATAGAGCTCCTCAAGAATATTTGAAACAGGTTCCTCGCGGCAATTACTTTTTGAAAATACCCAAATTAGTAAACGAGGCCGTATTAAACTGTAAAGTTATAACGAATAAAAAATATTAAATACCACTAACACCGCTTAGAGTAAACCAACTCCATCAGACGCAAGTGTAATGTTGCACATTGAGAAACTATACCTGAAAAATACCATGACATTAGGCAACAAATTAACGTTGTGTTCTGAAGAGAGCATACAGGTAGACGTGGGAATGTTTGTTTTTAATAGGGCGAGTGTGATCAACCACCACAACCACGGTAGTTCTAAGGCCTTGTTTTAAATTCATGTTCACAAAATACTTTGCAAAAATTACCCTTTTATAAGATGTTGTACTCACAATAGATATACATTTTGATAGGTAATTGTATTTATTCGCTGTCCTTAGAAATTTCATATCAATGCAGTGACGCCTGAGATACTAACTCCTTAAAACATGCCTGATATCGCATTGTCGAATTTAGAAGTCATCGCTTAAAATGCAGTGTTCGGATTTTCCAGTAATTAAAACATCTTTTATATTTTCTTTGATGGCTGCAAGTGATTCAAAACGGGTTCAACGCAACGGTAATTTTAGTTCTGGGAATAGGCAGAAGTCTCAGGGTGCTAAGTCCGGTGAATATGGGCGTTGCTCGTTACTTGTCTTCGAGTTTTTCGCCTTAAATTTTTTATGCATTTTATGCAACGCGGAGCACTACTTGAGTGTCCTAATAAAACTAGCTGTTGTAAATAAACTAGTTAACATATCTCGCTCAAATTTCACTTCGTAATGGAGGATGGTCCTTTCGAAATATTAAAAAAAATCTTAAATATCTCTAACGCGGGCGATTTAAAAGAAAATTTCCGGCACTTTATTGTCATAATGTATTCCCAAAATGTAAGTACAAAACGTTTGTTGTGCTAGTTTTTCATTTATCTTACGATATTTTAGGTACCAAAATAGTGTTATTGAGGCTTTGATTGGACAATATTAGATTTTCCTTTTAGTGGTACCACAAGTTTTTCGAATAAAAAAACTAATAACTATTTACTCTGATACCTTTAAAAAAAAACCAGAGTGAAGTCAGTATGCAGGTCGGTACCATACTAAAATTGGCAGTTGGATCCAAGCTTAAGGGCCCTTATCCAGGTCAGTAAGATACCAACGTATACAATGGCCAAACTATTCAATTAATATGTAGCAAAACAACTGATAAATGTGCGCAAACTTTAAAAATGGGCGCAAACTTTAAAAATGGGCGCACACAGACTTATTAAAGTTTATTAGTAATAATTGTTTTTCATTATTATATTATTATTATAATTTACCATATTTTTTAGGACTTAGGATGACGTTTCCCTCACGGTCACAGTTTGAAAAGCATATAATAAGTCTTCTGAAAAACAAGCCGAGTCATCAAGTCAATAAAATCATTTATTTATTTTTTACTTATTTTTATTTATTTTTTATTTACAATGAAATTCACAGATGTCATACAACTATCTCTTCATCTACACCCCCATATATTATATTATTGTACGATTGGATTGTTCCTTATAATATTTATTTATGTATTTGTATTAGCTACACTGCCAACTTTTAATTGTTGCGTATACAATGCATCCAAATGGCCTTTTAGTTCACTTGCCGTCATTTTAGTATTTCTTTAACATTTGGTCGGGTATATTTTTGCTTCACGCTCGCGGTCACACCGGTAAATCTTTCGTAATCCGTATTTTTGATACAAGCAACGCGGTTTTCGTAGACTGGCGAACGAAAGCCAGTCGGATAAATTGCAAGTGTTGTGATTGTGTTAGGTTGATATAAAGTAATGAAGAAAAGGAAACTACTAAAAATAAGCAACAATTTTTTTATTAGTTTACAGTCCCGCTAGTATGTGTATAAGTGCCGCTGATAGCACACAGTAATTGTAAAATAACCCACATAGGATCCTTAAAAAAAAAGGAGAAAGGAAAAATCACCTCCGTATCGATATGTCCTATACAGAGTTGGAATCGGGCTATCAGGACCTGCGTCAGTCTACACAGAGGAACGTAGGAATGCCACACTTGCACGATCAACATCAACACTCGCAGCAGCCGCTCATAGCGTCATCGCATCGGGTGGGCTTCTATTTGGGCCACGACGGCAATGTATGCATTAAAAGAAAATTGGAGTAGTTATATATATATTTATAAATTCTTCCTATGGCTCTTGTCGCTACTATATGTGATGGGTTTTCTGTTTGCTTATATTGTTACAAAACCAATGGGCTGTTAGTGCTGTTCTGTTTGTTGAAGTTTTATAGTGTAGCAGTAATAGCAACAGAGTTACCTCTGTCTGTAACAGTTGTGTGCAGCGCTGCTAACATTTTCCAGAGTAAATTAACTATTTTTGGTGTGTAATTTATCATCGTATGACAAAATAAAGCTGACAAAATACCCAACTATTTTCAGCAAAAAAGTCGTCGAAGAAATGTGCATCGAAAACATTTTTATAAATATTATTCAGCGCATTTTTATCACTGCATCTTAGTTTGACTACCATTCGTGTTGTGTTTAAGCTGCCTCGTATACAAAATATTTAAATTGACGATTGGCGTAATTGCCGAGTCCTGCCCAACGATTATACAAAGCGCAGCTTTCTGACGTCTTTATTGGTGTGCATAGACAATTTTGTTTAATTGTTAGCAACTACCGTCAACACTTTTTTGTTTTTTTTATTGCTTTGGGCGCTTTTGCCAAAAAGTTTAGCATTTATGCCACTTTTATTTTAACTAAAGTATTCACGAGTGAAATCCATCTTATCCTTCGAAAGACAAGATTTGAACTCCTGGTAAGTAATTCATGGATTCCGAAATTTTTGATGATAAACTTTGGGTATCCTTTTAGTAAAAGACAATTAGGCACAAGTTTGATATTAAAAAAATCATCGCATACTGTATAACGGTTTGCCGCAAAAGTTTTGCTAATATTTTCTGCATGCAAGTTTCACATATGAAGTTTAAATTGTAAAAGTCGCTAAAAATATATAGTTTCAATAGCTAGATTACCAGCTAATATCAATTTTAAATTTTCTCAATCGACCCTTAAAAATTACAGAACTACATATAAAATAGGTAACAACAGTGGTTATGTGCTATGTTTTCTCTAGCTTTAACTGTTGTGTAATACATTATTTATACAATATTTTGTATACATAAATATATATGCTATATATATGCTATATTTTTGGCTATCTCCTATTTATGATGAATTAAAAAACTAGACCATACAGCGGTAATTCTGATCGGAAGTGATATACATATGTATGTACATATAAAATTTCGATATGAAAAATCGGTAAAAAGCAGTGTTGCCAATTTTTCAGAAGCAAAAAAAGCTATTTTTGACTGGAAGCAAGACCAAAAAAAGCGTACAAAAAAGCTTAAAAAAAGCTGATGTTTATATTTCATATTTTTTAACATTAATATATATGTAGGATTTTATTAAGACAATTTATATATTATTTCGTCGATTTCAACATAATTATTATTATCGTAGGAGTCTGTCGTACCAATCAATCGCAAATATTTTTCGGAAAGTTGGTAATCAAAGCAGCATTTGCCTGCTCTACGCAATCCGTATCAGTTAATAAACACATTACATTACTTAATTTGAAATGCAATAAAGTACAAAATCTTTCCTGACGCACAAAATCGCATTGAGCATGTCGAGGTGCATTCTGTTCCTAAGTTTTCTTTTTAACAGGTTAACCTGGCTAAAAACTCTTTTCACTTCAGCGTTTGACCAAGGCAAGGACAAAACTGATATCGCAAGCCTGGCCAGTTCACTAAATTTATGAACCCCTCCAGCATCTTTGAATGCATACACTTCCGCCCAAAATTTTGCTGTATCTTGTTTGTTCTCCCAATTAACCAAATGAATAATATTGTACTGGCGTTCAATATTTGCAACTTCGTAAATACGTAAAACCTAAAATATTAACATATTTTATCCCAAAACAAAAAAAGCGGAAAAAAGGTCAAATTTTTTTTTAAGAAAGCCAGAATTCCCGCTTCCCACTGTTTTCAATTTTTTCCCGCAATCGGTCTTTCAAAAAAGCCAGATTTGACGGGAAAAAAGCGGATTTGGCAACCGTGGTAAAAAGGGACTTCTGCTCATTTTAAACAGTTATGTGTCTTACTATTTTCGTAGACATGCTTTAAATTTTATAATGGTCGAGTATTATTTATTATATATTATTATAGTTTCTTGATAGTGACAGAACTGAGTTACTTCGTTTTTGTTGTTTTTTTTGTTACACATTTTTAGTTTTGTTGTTGTTTTCTCAATTAAACTGAGAATATATTAATAAATTGTTAGCTTTAAAATAAAAAATTCGTTAACTTGAATTAAAGCCTTTCATTTTCGTATCTGCTCAAAAAAAATTGAATTCTTATTTGTTTTTTTATTTGAAACAAACAAACCAAATGTTCATTGTTTCTTACTATTTTTTTTTATTAGAAAATGGTATACATGATCTACTTGAAAATGTCCCTTGTATATGTATGTGTGCCACAAAAATTGTGTACATGAAACAACTGCGCCATATGCACTGCATATGCCTGTGTGAAACAAAATGTGTATAAAGGAAACTGCTATTGTATGTATATTTTCTATATTATAAATATAGAAAATTCGAAGGAAAAAAATGCGTTTAAATTTTTTCGATATCTTGTATAGTTTTTAAAATATAAGAAGCTATTTAAAGATTCATCTTACGTCTGAATGAAATAAGCTGTGAGCCACTGTACATGTTCTTCATCTTTTAATTATAGCAGCTTAGAAATGTAAAAGTATTATAATAAGTAAAAAATATTTCAGCATTTTATAAAATGTCACATTCACTGGTTTTTAATCATTATTATTGTTTATGTTCGTAGCTTCATACTGTATACTGTATACATATGTATGGACGTACGCAATGCGTACTTTGCATGTATGCACATGTACATAAATACATTCTATATGTTCTACATAAACACACACATTTGCCATATTCATGAAAGAGCATAATATAAAAAAAAAATGTCAAACTTCACAACACACAACACAAGCACTTTTTCCACGCGGTGCTGTTCATGCTTCGTCAGTGTCAAAAAACTTAATTGCATTAAGTTGACATTGTATTACAATAGTTCTTGCTTGTTTTCCAGTTTAAAACTCAAGAACTGGAATCACTGGTAACGCTGCGTTACAAAATGGCTTTCACACAATGCTCCAATTAATGATAGCGTCGGCCCGCTATATGCCCCGCTCGATTACGTAGGATCGGTGCACATACGCTTACTGGACGTTGACCTTAGCAGTTCCTTTTCTAATTGTGGTGATTTTCTGACCAGATCCACAACTTGAACTGCTGCAGGTTCGGTACTATTACCTAATTCTTCAGTCATTGTACTGGTTCTTATAGTCAAACCTGCATCCATTGCCGTAGAAGAATTGGTACTTGTGGCCGCAGTCATATTTCTTGGTACGCACAGAACACTGTTACTTGCTTTCATATTTGATACACTACTCACTGACAGTGAGTCACTGTACTACCTTTTGGTTCCTGTGGTTCCACAATCGACGCTTCCGCTCGGGCTTTTCGGTGAACGCTGCACTAATCATTTTCAATATCTTTTACGGTAGTTGTGTACCAATGACTACTTACTAGTGGCTGCTTTTCGCGTATGCTCTGCCTATCTGCGCGGACACTGTAACCTACAAATATATTACCACTTCTGGTCAGCCCAAGTTATCCTTGCAGTCTAATTTCAATTGTAATTGTAAATTAAAGATATAAACATATTAATGTTAAACTAAGAGAGCAGAGTTGATATTTTAACAGAAATATTATACGTTTTATTCTGTGTAAAAACAAAACATTAGGACATAATGTTAAAGTTCATTACTTTTCAAGCAAGATTCTATCCCTCAGCTTTCCTTATGCTGACGGCAATAAATAGATTCAAATTTAAAAACAGAGGCACCATGCCGCTTACATTATGCCGGGACAGTCATAAGAGCTAAATCTATAAATTGTTAATACTGAAGCTAAATACCTAACATTAACTACCGTTAACTAAAGTCCATAAAAATATTTTTTTTTTTTTGCCCAAACTGTTGCCAATTTACCTATTTTATAGTCAGTTCTGGTAATTTTTAAGTTTCGATTTGAAGTTTGCTATTAGCCGGAAATTTGGCTATTGAAAATATGTTAATAATATCGCGTACAAAGCTAGAACGCTAAAAAAGTTTATTAACTGTCTGTGACATAAAAAATCGATACTAATAAGCTATGAATTTGACAAACCGTCATGACAATGCTTTACTAATACTTGGTACGTTGAATGTACACACTATAAAGGCGAAACTAATGATGAATTTCTCGAAATAGATAATATATTGGAAATCTGATAAGAGAAAAACAAAAATGTTGGCTATTTTTTAAGCTATTTTCTTTTTAAATTTTGTTAGTTTTTCCACCCAAAATGCTATTATTCTGTGAAAATTTTGACAACGGTACCGTAAATCCGACCACAGTGTTCTTATTTATTTTAATTAAGGTTCAAAGAGAGAGCAACTTTTTTAGGTGTAATTAGATCATAAAGAATAGAGATAGGCGACGGAAACGAAAGCTCAAAATTGTGATATCGAGCGGCATTTGAAAAAGTAAGGAGCGAGCAGGATTTTTTTTTTTTCTGTATGAATTGGTATGAATGTAAGCGTTATTTATGTTTGCAGTGTGTGGTCACACTTAAAGAAAGAAGATTAAACAGACCGAGAAGTGGGGTCTCTTTAAAAGGAATAATCGGTATGAATAAGATACCAAACTTGACTTTCCGAGAAAAATATAAAATCCTTCCACTAATGCAAACAATTGTGAGGTCAACATTTCTTACTGTCCCATTATGTACGAGGAGTATTCAAAAAGTAAGTTTCCCTGTGTTGGGGAAAAATTAAAAAACAAGTTTTAGGCTGTAAAAATACTATACTCTTATACTATTTTTCTACATAGTCCCCTTCGACATCAATACATTTTGTGTATCTGTTTGAAAGCTAAAGTATTCCTTCCTTAAAAAATTGCGTGCCCTGTTTTTTGAGACACGATTTGACGACTTGTTTGATTTCGTCATTTGAAACGAAGTGCTGGCCACCCAAGCTTTCTTTTAACTTTGGGAAAACGAAATAGTCACTTGGTGCTAGGTCTGGAGAGTAAGGTGGATGGTCAAAAAAAAACTTTTGGTTGGCGTGAAGTCGTTGTTGTTTGTGATTATCGGAAATCAGGCGTGGGACCCATCTTGCGCAAACTTTACTGTAACCAAGCTTCTCCGACACTATTGTATGGACTGAAGATCGGTGAATTTGACATTCAGGAGGCATTATTTCCAAAATATCGTCAATAGTCAATCGTCTGTCCTCCTGAATAATTTTTCAACCGCTGCAATCGCATCGTCCGTAATGACGCTTTTTGAGCGTCCATCACGCTGCTCATCGTGCACTTCTGCGCGTCCATTACTTTTTGAATTCCTCTCGTATATAAAAAAAATGTAAAATAAAGAACGAAATTTTGGATTCAGTTCCCGCGGGAATAATTGTACATTTTTCGGGATGAGAAATCGGCGGAATGTGTTTGAATTTTGTTTCCGATTCCATATATATTACGGACAAACTATTAAGAATAAACATACATTTTACATACATTTCCACAATCTTAGTAAACCACATTTACTGAATTTATGCGTACGATTGATATGCATACAATCACTAAAATTTATATGAACTTCAACTATATAAACTTCAAGTACATACATATACGATTTTACATACACGCAATATTTGAATACATGGCGTTCGTCATACATCCCATGTACAGTGTATATACAAACTGTAAGTGCGCAAGCCATTTGCAGTCTTTAACCACATAAAGCCCATTATATTTTCTGTATTACTTTAAAATCTTAGTTTTAACTCATTTTATAGGGCAATACTCAAGCTCAAAAAATTAATTGACACTGCACGTTCACGTGACATATAAATTTACATAAAAACCGATTGACAAATAAAAACTGCTTTTGGGGTCTAAATAATTTTTTTTTTACATTTTGGTGCTGATCATCTCTATGTTTAGCTTAAGTAATTCATTTTGGATAATTTAGAGGATTTTATGTCAGCTCTTGGCATGCACTCACAGTATTTTCCAATTTACGCATAAATTTAGACGAGTTTAGTCACAAATCGTTGGTTTAAGTTAGTAATTCAAATTTCCAAAAAACTTACATTTCCTTTTAAAAAAAAAGTTAATTTCATTTTAATTGATTTTATTTATGAATCAGAGCGGCGAGATGATCAATACCTCAAACCAATTTATACTCGTTAAGCAGAATCTTATTCGGAAACGCTTTAATTTTAATTCAAAGGGTGACACAGATTTTGGTGAAAGCAATGATGGAATGGACTCGGATACGAGTACCTCGTCAAGTAACAGCAAACAGGTCGTGGTGGGCATATGTGCTATGGCGAAGAAGACGCAATCGAAACCAATGAAAGAGATACTGACGCGACTCGGGGAATTTGAGTTTATCAAGCTTGTGACTTTTGAGGAAAATGTCATTTTGCGAGAACCCGTTCAGAACTGGCCCATCTGTGATTGTCTTGTTTCCTTTCACTCCAAGGGTTTCCCGCTGGAAAAGGCAATTGAGTATGCGCAGCTTCGTAATCCTTTTGTGCTCAATAATTTGCACATGCAGTATGATATACAGGACCGACGTCGTGTCTATGCCATACTGGAGAAGGAAGGCATTGAGATACCACGCTATGCAGTCCTTGATCGCGACTCGCCAGATCCCAAGCGTAAGTACCAGCTACAGATCCACTTGCAGAAATATTATGGACTCTTGCTGTTTGCAGATCATGAACTTATTGAGTCAGAGGATCATGTGGAGGTGAATGGTATAACGTTCAATAAGCCCTTTGTGGAGAAACCAGTTTCGGCAGAGGATCACAACATCTATATATATTATCCAACTTCCGCCGGCGGTGGCAGTCAGCGTTTGTTTCGGAAAATTGGTAGTCGAAGTAGTGTTTACTCACCAGAGTCGCGGGTACGCAAAACGGGCTCTTTCATCTACGAGGATTTTATGCCCACCGATGGTATGCTAATTTATGTTCTGCTATAACTCAGCTTGGAAAGCCTTGGATTAACCATTCCCCTAACAAGTTAAAATATATATGAAAGGAAGTGCTCAATCAATAGCTTTCCAAGCAGAGCTAGAGCATATATATGTATATATACGTACGTGTATGTAAATTTAATATACATAACATAAAGCAAATTATTATTGAAATTGTCACACGTCTCGTTTGCCAATTGTTGCTTGTTACTTAATATCTAACTCGATTTAGACGCCAGTGGAGCGCACTGAATCCAGTATTACCTTTACAACTTAGTATACTTTTCAGGAACCGACGTCAAAGTCTACACCGTTGGCCCAGATTATGCACACGCGGAAGCTCGCAAAAGTCCAGCGCTCGATGGGAAGGTAGAGCGTGACAGCGAAGGCAAAGAGATACGCTATCCGGTCATTCTCAATCATTCGGAAAAGCTTATATCTCGAAAGGTTTGCTTGGCTTTTAAGCAGACCGTTTGTGGATTTGATCTTTTACGGGCTAATGGTAAAAGCTTTGTATGCGATGTTAATGGATTTAGTTTTGTCAAGAATTCCAATAAATATTACGATGATTGTGCCAAAATTTTGGGAAACATGATACTGCGTGAACTCACTCCGACACTGCATATTCCATGGTCGGTGCCATTTCAGCTTGACGATCCTCCTATTGTGCCGACTACTTTTGGTAAAATGATGGAGTTGCGTTGTGTTGTGGCTATCATAAGACATGGCGATCGCACGCCCAAACAAAAGATGAAGGTCGAAGTGCGCCATCCTAAGTAAGTGGACAATAATATTTTAAGATGAAACTCTGAACAATCGGTAAGACACATCTTTGACAATTTATATCTGCGATTACTTAAGTACTACATTCGTTGTTAAATTATGTGGTATAAATACAAGATTATGAACCCATTAATTCAGTAAGAATTCTTGAGTCATGTTCGTTTGATTACGATACGTACAAACCTGGTACTAAATACACAAACACTTAATGCAATTTTGACCAAGTCTTCTGCGGAAATAATACGGCTAAGCGGTGATTTTTTATGAGTTTAAATACATCGAATGGCCGATTTTGTTACTAGAACTGTTATAAACTTGAATAGCAAGAGTAAACAGCCAATTTGCAAAAGCTGCCGAACCTATTATTGCGGACTTATTTGAGGACCCAAAAGTCTAAAAATAATAGGTATTTTAAAAATGTTTGAATGATTGTATGGGGACTATCGACTAATTTTAGCATTCGATTTATTGATTTTAAATTTTCAGCAAAAATATAGCTTTGTTTCATTATCAAAATGTACAGAGACATTATTTAAAGTATTAGCCATCATTAGATATATATATATATATATATATACAATGGTGGCCAAAAGTATTTTGACATTAAAAAAATTGCACATTTTGTGTGATAAACTATATTTTTATTTATTCATAAAATATAGAATAAATATATTTATAACAATAGTGTGTTAAGTTTCTAAAAACAAAAACAGAATTACATTTCATGTTTAAGTTTAGAAATAAAAATATAACTTCATAAATCTAGGAGGACAAAAGTATTTTGACAACACCTAATTTTAACCAAAATTGAAATTTTTTGAAAAACTTACAAAAAAATTAAAAAATTAATGAAAAATAAACTCTCCTTTGGCGTCTATAACCTTCTGCAAACGTCCAGGAAGCGATTTTACTAAGCTCTGAAGAGTGTCTTAAGAAATATCCTGCCAAAGTCGTTCGACCTCTACAATCGTCTCTTCGCGTATTCTTGTTACACTTGGACTTCTCTTCCGTTTTATATAAGCCCATACATTCTCTATTATATAACGATCGGGACTTTGCGGCCAATCGAATGTATTTACTTCCAAATCCCTTAAAAAATTTGTTATCACCTTGGCCTTGTGGCATGATGCATTATCCTGTTGCAGGATAAAGTCTTGTCCAATAAGTGTATCCCCGGAAATAAATGTATGATCATTCAGGATATGTAAATATTATCCTTTATTTATCGTACCATCGATTCGTACCAAATCACCGATCCCGTTAAAGCACAGACATCCCCAAAACATAACCGAGCCTCCTCCATGTTGTATTCGTTCGGACAATGGTCTCACTTTTTTCCGTGTTTTTATGGTAATCTGCAGTATATTTTATTTTTGGATCCATGATACTCAAATTTACTTTCATTGGTCCACGAAATCTGGTCCCAAAGATATTAAGGCTTGTGAACAAATGATTTAACAAATGCTAAACGCTTAATCTTATTTTTTGGCGAAATAAAAGGTGTTGGGCGGGCTACATAAGTAACATTGTCAGCCTCCTTCAGTCTTCTTTCAACTGTTTTTCTACTTATTGACATATCGTACTCATTGTTCACTTCAATTGATACAGCTTTGGGTGTAATTAAGAAATCCTTCTTAAATTTTCCAAGGATTATGCGATCCTGCCTAGGTGAAGTTTTGCGTGGTCTGCCTGCTCTGGCTAAATTATCTGTTGAATTTGTTTGTTTCTGCTTGTTGATAAGATAATCTGGACTTACAAATTGCTTATCGCACGCGACACAAATAACAACTAAAATTATGCAATGTCAAAATACTTTTGTCCACCCAAAAAATGCATAATTTCTCACATAACTTGACATAGCAAAGAAATGGATTAGCTTATCAGTTTGATCTATTGCTCTCTCAAAGCTATAAATAGCCACGCTGTGTTGAAATTAAGAATTTACCGTTACATCTACGAGTAAAGAGTGACACTCTATAGTATATTGTTTGGAGCTTTGTCAAAATCTCTTGGCCACTATTGTATATATGTATTTTTCTTCCAATCTTTCTGGTAAAATATGGATTTCGTGCCAAAAGAACTGCTCTTCTCTTGAGTCCAAGAACGAATCAACCCAATTTTTACATATAATTTATACATTGTTCCGAAGTGAAGCGTATTTCGGTAGAGGCATTCTGCATTGAACTAAAAAAATGGTAATCAGAAGTGGCAATGTGTTCACTATATGGCGGGTGAAGTGAAACTTCCCAGCCATTGTTTACCAAATAGTTTAGCGGCTCCGTATGGGCGTTGTCATGATGGAAAATTATGGACTCGTGTCTGGTCGCATATTCTGGGCGTTTTTCGGCGATCTTTCAAAGCTTTCTTTAATCGGATCACTTGTTGTCGGTAAGAGTTCCTTGTGATCGGCTCATCCGATTTCAACAGGTTATAATAGATTACACCCTTTTGATCCCACCAAATACAGAGCATTACCTTCGGATCCTGAAGATTCGGCTTTGCAGTTGATTTGGCTGGTTGCCCGATTTATGATTTCATACGCTTCGGTTTGTCGTAATGAATCCATTTTTCATCACCAGTAACAACCCGATGCAAAAACGACTTTTTTATGGCACTGAAGGAACATTTCCAACATGCAAAATCGATTTTCAACGTCTCTTGGCTTTAGTACATATGGCACCCAATTTTCTTCCAGTATTGAATTGTTAAACCAGTACTCAAAATTTGAAATTAATGGAGCATGATCACTTCCTGCAACGTACGACAACTCAGCTGCAGATTTATGCAAATGAAAACATGGAAGTATATCTTCCCGCAAATTGCGTTTTCTTGGTACAAAATTCGACATATTCGATTTTCCAAACAACTCGGTTGTTTACACTTGAACACAGTGACACAGAAATGTATCGGTTAATGATAGACAACAAAAGAAAATTAGTGGTGGCGTGTGGTTGGATATACACAGCACAAGTTACGCCAGCTTATGTAAATCCCAATATATACTTTTTAAATTTTTAACTATTTTTCGAAAAAAGCTTTACGCTTTCTAAAAGTTAAAAAACATATCATTATTCATACGCATTTAAATTTTTAACTTTTTAAGTTCAAATTGAGAGATCAGTGCGGTATTATTCTTATGATTTCTTGACTTGCCATTTAGGGAAAATTGCAATCATAGTTTCTTGATACGGAACTGTTTCACTTGAAAAATGACTAATGGCTTTAACATTCTAAAGCTATGCACGTTTTTGTCAATATTTATGTATTCCTTCAGAAATGTTGTAAAAAATTAGGAGTCAAAATTCCCACCGAGATTAATCTTGCAGTTTGATTTCATTATCGCACGCATATTTTTAAGGATTATACCAAGAGCCGAATTGGCGTAGCATCTAAGCCATCATTTTTGAACACATATGGGGGCCCCAGGTGATCAAAATAAACAAATAATTTTTTACAATGTGTGGATTTTTTTCCTTTTGGTAAATTTAAAAGTCGAAAAAAGTATAATTTCTATGCAGTCAGTACCTATGACTTTAATAGGTGAATAGGTCAATGCGATATAATGTCATTATCTCAGCCGTCTGTCAGTCGATATCAATTATAAATAAATGTAACAATAAATTTACTTATATAAATATGATAAAGTTTGGATAAATACCATTAAGAATTATATTTACTATGAGTTTTACATTTATTTTAACAAACTATACATCAAGTAACTGATGGTCTTTTTATATATTTAGGGAATTACAAAGTCAAATTGCCAGAAAAATAAAGTCGAATACATTTAATCCGTATTTCGCAGAGCGTTTAGCTATTAGCTATTACAGATGGCATAACCGCTGAAATATTATTTTAACAAACCTTTCCAATATAAAACTTTATAATTCACTAAAAATCACAGCTTAGGATGCAGTCTGCAGGGTAATAATGTAAACCCAGTTCTTTTTAATGTTTTTTATTTTTATTTTATATTCGGGTTTCTATACACGCAATTTAACCTGTGCTTAGCTCATTCCATAGTCTAGCACATTCACCTGGCGTATATTAAATTACAATAAAATTCTGTGGCTTTAACCAAGATCAATTAACTCTTTCCTTCGTTGTTACTTACCACGAAATGTATATCAATTATATTGTTTTTATCCAGATTCTTTGAGATCTTTGAAAAATACGATGGCTATAAATTAGGTCATGTAAAGCTAAAGCGACCCAAACAACTTCAAGAGATTTTGGATATAGCACGTTTTTTGCTTAGTGAGATTCACACAAAGGCCCATGCGGAAATTGAGGAGAAGGAAAGCAAGCTCGAGCAGCTTAAAAATGTGCTTGAAATGTATGGCCACTTCTCAGGAATTAATCGCAAGGTTCAAATGAAATATCAGCCAAAGGGCCGACCCCGTGGTTCCAGTTCTGATGATGGTACTTGGTCGTCTTATTAAACTTACGAAAAGCTAAGCCTTAACAATTTCAGCCGAAACACCCGCCGAGCCATCGCTAGTTCTAATACTCAAATGGGGCGGTGAACTAACACCTGCGGGTCGCATACAAGCCGAGGAACTGGGTCGAATATTTCGCTGCATGTACCCAGGTGGCCAAGGACGATCGGATTACTCGGGCACCCAGGGCTTGGGCTTGTTGCGGTACGTGCTGGGGTTCTTTTCCTGTTAGATTTTTTTGTATTTCAAACATATATTGAACTAATAGCTTGCACTCGACTTTTCGACATGATCTCAAGATTTATGCTTCAGACGAAGGACGCGTACAAATGACCGCCGCTGCCTTTGCCAAAGGTTTGCTGGCATTGGAAGGTGAACTGACTCCAATTCTGGTTCAAATGGTGAAGAGTGCCAATACGAACGGACTATTGGACAACGATTGCGATTCAAGCAAATATCAAAATCTGTAAGTATTTCTTTTACCGGTCAAAGTACAATAATTATTTATATCCTCTTAACCCAATGTATTATATTAAATTATAATGATTCCGCCACGCTCTATCTGAAACATATAAGAGTAAAAGACCCATAATTTGTTATGTAGTTTTCTATATACAGTACACAGATCAAGTGTATTTCAAATTTCGCACTTCCATCCGGCACCCGCGCAAGTCGATTAATATTTTCGATTTCCCACCCATAACGTTTTAATAGATAGGTATACATTATTGTACCCAAATTAACAATGGATTGAAATCTACAATTTTAGATACATACGATACACCGATCACGAAAAACCTTAATCTATGGCAAAACTTGTTGCTTTAAATAGTTTTTGAAATTTGGTTTTTGTTTTAGTTGTTTTCGCTTTATAGACCATTACTTGATGGTACCATCTTTGTTAAAAATGATTACATTACCTGAAAAGTACAATAATATATTTAGCTATTAACCATTTATACACCCAATCCAAACCTTACTCGAAGTATTATTGGTTAAAGTATTTTAAAATGCAGGGAACATTTACATATATTTTACATAAATTAAGTACGTATATATATGTACATAACTGCATTTATTACGCATCGCTTAAGGTTTTTGTTATTCACATCTATACAGAGAGTTACAACATTGTAAAGCATGGTACGTGTTTTTTGACATTTATGACATATTTGTGAAACATTCTTAAAAAATTCTTAAATTCTTTGCCTAGCAGTTTGATTTTATAGTCAGACAAATAAAGTAAAACAGGATTATCAAGTAATGCATTATTCATAAACATCCATGCAAAATCGCCCAATTTATTCGATGTTATGCTCACAGTAGGTATACTTTTCGATAGGTTTGATTGAGACAGAATTATTACCTAGAAAATACAACTTAAGCAAGTATTTATATACAACCATTTATTGTACGTCGTTTGAGAAATTTATCATTTAAATAGATAAACTTTTAAGATATCACCATTTCACCAAGCGTACCTCGTATGGCATTTAACAATCATTAAAGTCATGATCTCAGGGTGCAGTCAGCATAATAATAATAGCTTACAAAAATCCGTTAGCAAATTACCGGTGCCCAAGCTAATTTTGATCTTCATCGTTATACGAAGTAGCTTAAAATATGCACCAAATACGATATAATGAAATTATTGGTCGCCCGTATTCGTGCAAAAACATTTATATCTCTTTTCTGATATAAAGCCAGCCACAATAACAAGCAGGTGCCACATAACATACTACATTACACTACCTCTTTATTGAAATACTAACAACGTTGTTTCACTGTTACTTTTGAAACCAAAAACAGAAATACACGATTTAACCATTGCTGCATTCATTTCAATGAATTATAAATTTTCTTGTTGCAAAGGTTCCGCGTTGTCGGCAGTGGTGCCGCGGACGATTATGTTAGGGGATTAAGTCGCTCCTCTTAATTACTGGCCTTGTGGCTCAACATTATAATGGTAAAATTTAAATATTTTATTTTTACGTCTGTGTGCCAGAGTCAGAGTCAGTATAGTTTATTCTTTTCTGAATAAGGTCCATATACAAACTTAAAACTTAATACAAAAATTGTCAAGCTTGAGCTAGACAAAGTAGTGTACTTTGAAGCATAAACATAAACTCCACAAACTAATGGTCTCAGCATAACCATGGGTGTTGACAAAAGTTTTGTGACATAGCACAAGATCGGGTTAGCGCCAATGACCCTTGAGCCAAAATGCTTACTTCAAGTGTTTCCAAGTTGCGCGTGCGAGGGTTGCTTAGTCAGTTCCGCAGAGTGCGTGTGAAGTTCGCTTAATTCAAGGAAGGTAATCTTTTTTGTTAACTGATACATAATTCTTTTATATGTATGTGAATAAAAAGTACATCTGCTGCAAGAAAGAATTCCAGCGGTTCTGAGAATTAAAAGTCCAAATTTCTTTGAATCTTTCTTAGGGAAGTCATAAATTTAAAGAAAAAAAATTAATTAACTTTAAAACAGTATATCTTAGTTAAACGTAAAGCTTTTTGACAAACCAGGTGGTACCATTCTCAAGTAATGGCCAAAGATGCGTGCAAACTCAAAAAACAAAGAAAATATATAAAATATATTGTGTTGTATTTGTGTGAACTTTGTTTAATGGCTTATTGTGTTTGTACTTACTCTACTAAAGCATTCTTAACATACGTTTTTTCTTTTATTGTTCTTACATTTTTTAAACTATTTACTTCTTTAGGCTGTATACGATTATATACACCATATAATCATAAAACATAGCATATATAATTTATATATAATTTATATATCATAACATTAACATTAATTAAAAACAACCAAAATTCACTTCCAAAAAAGTGAAGTGAGTGGATAACCCTCAATTTAAATGACGTGAGTTAGTCTTTCTGGCAACGAGTCAACAAAGGTTTTTTATGCATTTGCAGTCCATTTTCTCTTATTCCTTCTTTAGCCTTTAGCTCAGGATTTCTATACATATAAAATAATGTTCTAATGATCTTTACCTTACACAGTGCCAAAGGTCGACTGCACGAGCTTATGCAAAACGATCGTGAGTTTACAAAGTCAGATCGGGACTTAATCAATCCATGTAACAGTAAATCAATAACACAAGCCTTGGACTTTGTTAAAAATCCGGTAGACTGTTGTCATCATGTTCATTTATTAATCCGCGAACTGCTCCACATAATAAGCATCAAAAAAGATGATCCCAAGACCAAAGATGCCATATTGTATCATGGGGAGACATGGGATCTTATGCGGTGCCGGTGGGAGAAGATCGAAAAGGATTTTAGCACTAAATCTAAGCTCTTTGATATTTCAAAGATCCCAGATATATACGATTGCATTAAGTATGATTTACAGCACAATCAGCATACATTGCAGTACGATCAAGCTGAAGAGTTATATATCTATGCCAAAAATTTGGCCGACATCGTGATACCGCAGGAGTATGGCCTGACACCACAGGAAAAACTAGCTATTGGTCAGGGCATTTGCTCACCACTGTTACGAAAAATTAAAGGCGATCTACAGCGCAACATTGACGAGATCGAGGATGAGTTTATGAACCGATTGAATCCTCATTATAGCCATGGTGTGGCCAGCCCACAGCGTCATGTTCGGACTCGTCTTTATTTTACTAGTGAATCTCATGTACACTCGTTGTTAACCGTGCTGAGATACGGCGGATTGCTGAATGTTATTACGGACGAGCAGTGGCGTCGCGCAATGGACTATATCTCAATGGTGTCGGAGCTAAACTATATGTCCCAGATAGTTATAATGCTGTATGAGGATCCCACTAAGGATCCCACCTCTGAGGAGCGCTTTCATGTCGAATTGCATTTTAGTCCAGGGGTTAATTGTTGCGTTCAAAAAAATTTGCCTCCTGGCCCTGGTTTTCGACCGCACTCGCACGGGGATACTTCATGCAATGTGAGTCTACAGTCTAACGATGAGTCGAATCCATCGCGCATCGAGGAAGAGAACGATTACATTTTAAATGAAGAGCAACAGGCCAAAAAGCGCACCGTAGGAAACACTATATATATTATATGATTAAATCTCAATGCTAATAATCGATCTTGTAGTGTTCGTTACTATCGAATCCACGTTATTCATCTGGCACATCGTTTGGCTTTAATCGACTGGAGCTGCGCAACAAGCATCTAAAGTCCAAGCCCATACCAATTGGTGCACATCACACAGTAAGCGGACATGAGGCCATGGATTTAGCCAAGCGCCTGAACGAAGAGCTTGCTTCACAGCAGCAAGTTCAGCACCCCCAGAAGCAATCCCGACCCGCCAGTCCTGACATACGTGCCGCGAGCTCAGAACCACGCTCGCGCAGCTTTGAGCAGCGCGGATCACCAACGTCCAATCGCGGCAAGGAGGCAGGTATGTATGTGGGTGGTTCGAGTGTGTATTATGCAACAATGATTGCTGGATCCATTGTTTTGTTTCTGCTTTGAGTCCAGCGTATTCTCAATTTTATTGTTGATTTGATTTCAGTTCCTTATAGTTATTATCTATTTGTTTAAATTTTACGATTGGTTTGCTTCAGAAATTGACTAACTCACTAATTTTACTACTTGTTTCTTTTTTGGTTGTGTTTTAAGTGTTTGGAGTTAGTTGTATCACATTTTTATTTAATATCAAGTTTTTTTTAACCAAAATATTTTTGTTTTTGTGTGCTAATGTTGTAGGCTGTTTACGATCCTTTTCTAATAGAAAACCTTAAACAAATCAAAAACACAATATCGTCGGTATAATATTATCATATAAGTTGTAAACATTTTTTTTTAAATTCAAATTTTAAAGTTTTCTGCAATGTGTCAAAATTATTTTATTCCATAATTTGTCATATTCATTTTTTCACAAAAAATATTTTTAAATAATACAAAACTAATAACCACGTAAAACAACCATTTAGGTGCCCATGTGTGCCACAGTTGCCTTTTAAGTTTTTTCTACTAACATGTGGGAAAAATCAGAATACATTTGAGAATAAAAGCTATTGAAAAATTAATGAAAATTTGTAGGCGTCTGGCTGTGGAATACCGTGTACGTGGTAATGCAGTAGATGTAAGCAACACCTTTAGACATTTATCTAATGCTTTTAAACCAACCTCATAAACAAAAACAGACTAGATTACCAACAATTACTGCCAAGGTAATAACCTTATGATGATATCATAATTTCTTAAATTAGCATAGTAGGTGAATTCCTGACTGCTGTTGGTAGATACTTGGTTATCTATTTACGAGGACTGTATAATAACTACCCGTGTTATGCAAAAACAAATTATTACTTTTTCAAGCCATCAAAAGAATATGATTTGCCGAACATCGCGAATATGTCTCTGTTGTGTTGATGATTCCCTCGCTTGACGAGAATCACATTCCACCACTCCATTTTTTCATGTTTGATAACAAAAAGAAATCGCATGGAGCCAAATCTGGAGAATAGGATAGGTGAGGCAGCAATTCTTAGCGTAATTCAATCTGTTATGCTGTAGAAATTTTGGACGAGTGAGCACGTGCGTTAACAAGTTGGAAAATATCTTTCTTTTTGTCAAGTAAACACATTTTTGGTTTGTTTTTTCCATGTTTTCTCCACTGTTAGCAAACGCGGCACACATCTCGCCGCTAGCTTTCCCATGCCAAATTTGTCTTGTAGGATATTTGGTAAGTGTTGTGATGTGTACAATATCAGAAATTTGTCTGGTCTTTACCCGATGATTAGCTAACACGATATCGTGGATTTAATTAACCATATCCTTCCTAGTCAGCTCAATCGAACAGCGTGGGAGCTCGTTATAAAAAACGGATGTGCATGTTCTTTATAAATGCCATGAAACTTCACTAGCCTCACACGTCTTGCCATAAAAAAAAAAAAAAACAATACAAATAGAACCATTGATCGTTGTGCCTCATTATTTATTTCTCATCGATATTCATTATTACGAATAAACACGACTTTGATAGTTTCCAACAACTGTCTAAACAAAACTGCTCGATAGGTTTTTTTCTTAGTAAAAAAGATGTTTATAACATGGATACTGTTACCTATTAGTGATAGCGTAAACTAGCTATAAATATTCTGTAAACACAGGTACTTATTATACAACCCTCGTTGGTTTGGATATAATAAATAAATAACAGCGAAACATAAGATAAATAAATTTGATATATTTTCTACTGACTTGTGATACTCAGAATTATGACTAAAGGTGGTTTTTTGGTGTTGATTTTGTTAAGATTCTTGTCTCTTGCGTAAAATCCAGCAAGATTGACTGATTGATTTTCAATACTAACGCTCTTATTTACATCTAATCCGGCTCATACCTATTGCTTGCTTTAGTTTTTATACCTCTTTCGCTCTGCGCTCTTATTTACTTTATAATAGTACAATAGGCACGATTGTTCAATTATTAAAGCACACAAAAGTTTTTCTTGCATCGCATTGAAACGTTTCCAGTGATCGCGTATTAAATAAATTCGATAAGCTGTACATTAGCTACACACATTCTTAAAATCGTATGCTTGCAAGTTTGTTCAGTTTTCGGTTTGCCGAACATTCTTGCTCTACTTCAACTTTTATAAGTATTTGGGCTAATTTGTTTACTGTCTGTATACTCTACGAACTCACACAAAACTCGTACCTATCATCTTCTACAAATACAACCACAAACACATACGCATTCCGGCTGATTACCAATCCATATCCAAATTGTGCCCGCTTTGTATTTTACTAATCCCAATCAGAAAGTTCTTTTGATGTGATCCGAAATAGAACCGCCATTCAAATACGTGTTACAGAAGGATTGTCCTTTTTTAAAATAGACTCCTCAACTAATGAGTTGCCCTTGTCCGACATTGATTATTCACTAACTCCAGGTACGCTAGCATGTGTCAACGTGAACGCAGTCAGCTCCAATCGAAAGCACAAACATCATTGTCAGTTACACACGCAGCGTGTGGTGAGCGGTAAAGAGGCACAATTTGCAGATTTTCCACCGTTACATTATTTGCCTCAAATCTCAACGATGGCCACCAACGAGCGGCCTTTAACCTGTAACTGCAGCAGTAATTATTTTACCCAAGCAGTTTTGCATCCGCACGCTAGAAATCCCATGAACTTGACTACAGTTGAGCCTCTTCCCAGCAGTAGTCAATGGGGGTCCGCAGGTGGTGTTACTTAAAAAATTGCTGATCATTCTGAAAGCTTTGCATTTAATTTTCAAATGTCTAGCTCGGCTCGAGTAGTGCTATTAAGGGACGAGTGCTGTAAGAGCATTCTCACTGGTCAAATCCAGCGCCAATTCATCCACACCTTCTACGGTAAGGATGTGGAAAGACAGTAGGGCATGAGTCGGGTCATCGGTATTTGAAATGTTGCCAGCGCAGGGCATTCAGTTATTCGTGTGAGCAGTTGTATTCGGGTTCTGTCTCAGCCCCGATTCTGCCAAATACTTCGGTTTTTTTGGGGGTTTTTTCACTACCTAATTTAGCTACAACTACAGCTACTGGAAGTCCTTTTGTGCGGTACTTTGTGCCTATTTCAGGGCATGTAGCGGTTGTTACATCAACCATAACCTTTCAGACAACCTATAAGGCGCAGCCGGTGTATAATTTTCCCGCAGTACTAAAGACAGCCATAGGCACAGTGATAAGCAAATCAACCGCAAGCACAGCCACTACGGAAATCCCTTAACCCTTTAGCTTTAAAGAAAAAAAAAAAAAAATAGTAACACCAGGAGTAGATTTGTCCAGTACAATAAAAATAATGTTTACTTATCAGCCTACTAACCGATTCAAACCAATTGGTCATCCCTATATTGACTCATCACAACACAAAACCCCAAATAACAACGCTACAACGAAAACAACCATAACCCCAAACACAAAAAATTCAATAATTTACACAAACATCATAAACATCACAATGCCCCCGTCTTGTTGTACCACTACAATTGATACAGATACCAACGTTTCGGTCTCGGTATCGTCATCGATGACATCGGCCACTTCGTCAACATCGTCGCGTCGCCAAAGACACAGTATTGCCGGCCAGATATCCTATATTAAAATGTTGGGTTTCGGTGGCTTTAGAAAAAGATGGCCACAAGCGCGAATAGCCTTTTCAGTACGGCAGTTATAAGCGGCAGCTCATCGGCGCCAAATCTTCGCGATATGATACCGGTATCATCATCCGGTAAGTACTATTACACGAACAACCATGCATCACTCATACAAACAACTTTTAATCAGGCGTGCTAATTCATTTTATCATTACCTACTTTACCATGGCAAGCTCAGTTTCGTTCATCATTATTGCTACTTAAAAACAAACTTTTCGTTTGGTTTATACATACACATGATAGTATTTGGTAAATACAGGAACACCTCGTTTTACAACTTTAACTCGTAACTGTTGGCGTAACACACTAACGCGAATTACCTAATATCAAAACAAAAATGTCCACAGAGTTATATTCAACAATTTATATGATGGTTGGATATGTTTACCTCAAATTTGGAAAATTGCGTAAACGACATATTGTATATTTATATCGATCGAGTCATGTCTGTGTGTTCGTCCGTCCATTTTACCGAGTCTATCCAAAAGACCATGACTGGTATGTAAGTTCCAGTATACTATGTGCAGATCTTATTTATTTCCACGTAAACGTTCTATAAGCACAATTTTGATCGAATAGCTTTGATTCTTAACAAACACTTTAATAATAACACACTCTTAATCTGTACAGAAAAATCAAATATTAACAAAACAGATATTCTTACCATGCTGTGTGCGTGTGCATGTTGGCAACCACGCCGCAGCAGAAATCTTACAAGCGCAACCAGACATTCGCTGGAAGTATGTGTGGGCATAAACCAATAAATAAGAGATCTGTTCAAAAAGTATCACGAATTTCGAGTTTTCGCGGTTTTGCTTGGACGAGTTTTGGTCGTTTCAGATTGAAAAACAAAATTAATTGCGCGCACGCATTCCGAATGTTGACTGTGGCATATGGTGACGAAAACATTGATGAAGTGAAGAAAATAATATTGGCCAATCTTATTGGCCAACATATCGATTGGCTCGTGGCATTCGATTATAACCAATGATTTGGGTATTAGTCGGGTAGCCGAGAAGTTTGTGCCAAAATTGCTCAATTTCGACTAAAAACAACGTCGCGTCGGCATTGTTCACGAGATGTTGGACTCAGTCCGCGATGACTCAAATCTGCTCCAGAGAGTCATAACTGGTAACGAATAATGGGTTTATGGCAATGACGGGGAGTCCAAAGCTAAATCCCTACCAATGGAAGCTGCCAAATGATGAGCCAAGACCAAAAAATCGCGCGAAGTTAGGTCGATTGTGAAGGTTTTGCTGACAGTTTTCTTCAATTCGATTGCAGGGGTTTTCATGCATTATGAGTTCTTGCCAGAGGGTCGTACGGTCGATGAAGAATATTACCTGCAAGTTATGCGATATTGCGGGAAGCAATCCGCCAGAAACGCCCGGATTTGTGGAAAAAGAAATATTGGCTTTTGCACCATGATAACGCCCTGCTCACGCATCGTTGCTTTTGCGTGAATATTTGACCAAAATTACACACTGTACCGCAGCTACCGTATTCCCCAGACCCCTGAATTTTTTTTTTGTTCAACTGAAGAGGAAGGTCGACGCTATGCAACGATTACGTAGATAAAAACTGCATCGAAGGAGGAGCTAAACAAGATCACATAAAATGACTTTTTTAAGTGCTTCGAGGATTGGCAGGAGCGCTGATATAAATACATTATCTGAGGGAGATTACTTTGAAGGGGACAAAATAGATTTTCATGAATAAACACTTTCTTGAGAAAAACAAAATTCGTGATACTTTTTGAACATACTTCGTATGTGATTGGCGGTTAGCTGAGAATGTATTAAGAATGTCCGCAGTGGAACAGATAAGACGGAATCAATTTTACGTGCAGTTTAAAAAAGAGACACAAACTTTTTTATTTTTTGGTCGCCTAAACTTATTGAAAATAGGTAACACAGGATTATTAAAGCTGTGTATATTAATTGTAATTGTCGACTCCATAAAGTAATTATTATTTGGGATCAATAGCTGAGTCGATATTGTAATGTCCGACGGACAGACCCGTCTGTCTGAATGAATACGTGAGAATATAAGAGCTATATAGCAAATTTCGTATACGAGTATTCGTATTCTTCATTCTTATAAGTAAGGAAAATCGGACAGTATTTGAAACAGCAAACGATGACTGAATAAAGAACATTAAAAGCATTAAGTTAGAAGCATATTGCCTCTTTATTTATTTTTTTTATAAAATTAAATCTTGTATGTAAACCTAGTTTCAACAAGGGTTTGACATTGCTAATCCACAGCAGCAATAGCAATGAAAAAATTGCTCCAATATTGCTTCCGACTCCTCATTTTAATTGCAAGAGACCCAAGCAGTAGCAAAATAAAAAAAATGTGTGTTTTCGCTCTGCTTCGTGCTACGCATTTCGGTACCACGAAATAGCACAAAAGTCATATGAAAGCATGTGTGGGAAAATTGTTATTAATTTATTATTTATTATTATTATTATTCATATGTGCACATAAAGGATTTGCGAATAAAGATCCACTACTTTCGTTTCGGATTTTCTTGTTTTCTATAACTTTTGATAGATTCCCCAAAAATTACACTAATAAAACAATAAAACTTATTCATTTCGAATTAATCTATTTCTTAAAATATAAATATTTTGTTTTGGAAAGAGAGCATATTACAGCAACTGTATACTATTTAATAAACAAATACTATTTGTTGCTTTTATCAGTGCACCCAACAGAGTACATTAAGTTTTTAAAGGTGCCCTCCACAAGCTTTTGTTGCTCGGCTAGATCATGGCTGTATATATATTAATATAATGTAAAATATAGTTGCTAACAGCTTATTTTACCGACGTTATATGAACTTTAAATGCATATCATTTGAAAACTGTCTGATTGTGGACGCAATATTATTGCATGAGGTAATTTTAAATCAACCAGAACCAAAATTCTTTAGATACCGTTGTCCTCGTCCCGTATGTCTCAAGATTCAGTTCTTTGAAATAAATCTGACTTCAGAACGTTGACTAACATATACATTTTTGTCCACAATGCCACTAAGCCCATACCTGATATTGACTTACAGGTCAAAACCGCCTTCAAACTGGATTCTCGGTTTAAGTTGTTTGTTCTGACGCAGATTAATAGGTCTGCACTTGACATATTGCATTCCACCCAAATATATTAAATTTAAAATCATCTGCAAGAATTATGCCATCCCAGAAAGTTGTAGACTGTGTAACATGGTGCTTGTCAAGTTGTGCCTTTCATACTTGATTCTTTTTGCTTATAATTGGCTTTTTGTGACTACTCGGCCATAAACCATTAAAGTTTGCATTGAATAATTTCTGCAAGAATAATTGCAGTACATGGCGAACGCTATAATTCTTTCCCAACTCATCTCGATCACCAAATTTGGAGCCGATAATTAAGGACTAAACTTTATTTTTTGGAAAATAATGTATAAATGTTAAAACCTATTAAGGTCCAAGTCGACCCTTGTCCGTAAAATGATTTGTATTTTCAAGAAAAGAAATAATATTAATACATTTTGTCTTAAAACTTAATCGATTTTAATCATTTTTAAAAAGAAATTGTAGTATTTTTATTTACTACTAGCTCATTTCAATCTATAATAATACATAAATTACCTTCCATTTGAAAGCTCATTCACAGTATTTATTGAATCTGAATTTCTGATAGCGATGTTAATTAAACAACATATGTGTCCTGTGTTTAGGCTTCGGTGATGTGCCACCCATAAGACCCCTGGAGACATTGCACAATGCGCTATCGTTACGTAAGCTTGACAGCTTTTTACAGGACATGATCTTCGCGCAGATTTTCAAGACTCCAACGGATTCTCCGCCTCGTGCCCACGAGCAATCTAGTGCTAATAATGCAGCTTCATTGCTAATACCCAGAATGTGACAACATGTATCGTTATCGATACCGTCGGGCTCAATGGCTGCTGTGTCCTCAATGATGGTACATGATGGTGTGTCGTTCTGCGACGATACTGGCGTCTTATCGTCTCCCCTATTGAAACGGACTCAGTCCAATGCTACCGGCGAAACACATAGCAGTGAATCCAGTTTGGCCTTGGGACCACGTCATACTAACATACCATTACCAGAGGAGCAAATCTAGTCTTCGGAAATTGAAGCCTTAAACGATGCGGCCATGAAGCAAATTCTAACAGCTAATAAGCAGCGTAAGTTCTTTAGGCGTAAGTCAGTTATTGGTTGGCGCATGTAACTATGTAAATGATCTTAGACTGAGATTATTCGATTTCGATTCATTTGAAATGTTGATAATGTTTTTCGTTCTTTGCAAATTAAAGTTTTTAAATCGAAAACTTTATAATCAAACCTAATAAGATATTTTTTTTAAGTACAGTTGTTACTTATATACTTATTGATAAATTTTTTAAAATATCTAATTTTCTGTAATTGATGCTTTGTGTTTATTTTCTGTTTTAAATTTTCAGTGGATTAAATCATAGTATCATTAACTAAAAATATTATTATATATTTGTTCATATAAGTGCTAATGTTAACACATTTAAATCAATACAACCTTGGGTTTGTTATAAGCAACAACTATTATAAGCATTTTTTTCTTAATGCCTTGAAAGAGTTTTTCACATTTGGCATCTCTAGTTCTTATGGCTATGACATCAATTACGTTTTTGAAGATGGATAGGCAGACATGGCTAGATTGGTTAGATATTCGAGGGTCGAGCACATCGAGTTCAACTCTTTTTGGGTTCGGATGTTTAATATAAAGCTTCTGTGTGTAACAAACATTGGCATAAATTATTATTTATTTATTTGTGGTTCCTTAGCTCATTACAAAATTGGAAAAATGGATAACGAAAGAGTTCAAATTTATGATACTGAAAAATAAGTATCTATGACCCTTTAAAGTATATATGTTTATTCTCGAACAGTTTCAATAGCCTATATTATCTAGAGACACCATTTGGTACTAGTATATTCTATGCCGTCTACACCGTCAATTATGAGAATCTGCACCCTAGGAAAAAAGTTTAATATATTTAATTTTCAATCAAAGTCTTGATTTTTCGCACATTTCAAGTGAATTATACTCGACACATTTCAACCCAATTAAGAGCGCTAAACAACTTTGTTTATTAATTTGTTTATACGATAGCTTAAACAAACAACACTAATTAGGTCGCTTTAAAATGCATGTACTAACACTTTTTTAAAGCGCGTTGACTAACGACGAGATTTTATGAAGCTTTTAGTTTTAAAGCGATCTTATTTTTAGACGCGTAACCCATAGAAATAGGTAATAAGGCTTATAAATTTGTTCAAAAATATATAGGAGGCAGAAGGAAGTATGTCCGACCCTATAAATTATATATATTCTTGGTCAGGGTTAATAGCTGAGTCGACCTAGCCATGTCTGTTTGTTTGTCCGTATGAACGCCTCCATCTCAGAGACTATACACTTAATTTAGTTTGTAGGCAGATCAAGTTAGTTTCAATATTTGAAATTTCTTACCCCCACCCACCCCGAACATCGATTAATTACCATATTTCACAACTGATAGCTATTACATCTTATCACACGTGCATACTAGCATATTCCTAATACTTGCAGCAAATTTCATAAGGATACAATAACAAACATCAGTTATTCAAAAATCAATTTAGCATGACGCTGGTGAGTTCTGCTAGCAGCGCTGCTGTCAGTTACGAGAGACCTTCTTGTACTTCTTGTAGTATTCTGTGTGTATTTCGTATGTATACATTTTTGTGAAGAGCTCAGTATGAGTGTAAGTGAGCGTGAAAAGTTTCTTTTAGTCGGGTATACTCGACTACAGCATTCTAACTTCTCAATTACGTTATGATTTCTTGAATTATATATTCAAAAATTATTGTATAATGTTATTTCAAAGTGAGCTATATACATTGAAATGCATAAAAATCGCAATCATGGTCTCTCTTGATATGGTATTTCATCGACTTGAGCTATCGCATAAACGAGGTATTAGATAGATATTAGATAGATGTTCAGCGAATCTTAAAAAAAAGGGTTTTCAGTTCATTGTCTTTTTCATTCATATAGTCTTTTTCCTTTCCCTGCACTCAATTCATTTACTTTGAGCGAGCTATTTATAAAAATAAAACTTACAACTTGATAAATTAAAAAAATCAATGAATGGGATACAAGATTGGCAACCACGTCGACCATGGTGGAGAAGTATGAAAAGCAGAAGGTACAAGAGCTGCAACCTGCAGTTAAAAAGGCAAGAGCAATACCTTTACTCTTTTTACTAATGAAGTTACAGTCCTTATTTGTTTTGACCTGTTTTGTAGCAATTCATTATCTTGATGTTTAATAAACCGCTTGTACAAGACTGGACCACATATCAGCGGCTTATTTCTGTGTATCTCTGATAATATAGAGCCGAGCAACGTTTTCTTAACGCCAGACAGCCTTGACTTTCATCTGGATTTGGATCTAAGCTTAGTGATGGTTTAACTATTTAAGATGTGAAAATATATGTAAGCATATACAGTGAGTCAAATAATTATTGGCACACTCACTGTTTTTGAAGAAATGTGTGCTTTAGTAACAATTAACTGCTATTTTAAAACAAAATGTTGATGTAGTAGTATGCATTATTAGCATATTTTAAATACAATGCATTAAAAAATATCCCGTTACTTCCAAGTGAAAAGTTAATACAATACAAAGAAGAAGAAGGGTGCCTAAAATTCATCAAAAAAGTATTGGCACACTTTATGCCATGTATGCCATGTTTTCGCTAACCTATCCGTAATCTTTAAAGTTTCTGTTGTTTATGCCGTTACTATATGCATAGCTATTGCGTAAAAGTGCATTTCAAGTATGTATTGACCTTTATTGTAATTTCACTGTTTTTTATTTAATAAAAGGTCGGTTTTAAGTTTTGTTATAATTCACTTTGATTTAATTCTTTTATATTTACGCACGCACAACCAGCCTCTTTAACAATCGCACAAGAATAAGAAGGATAGTTATCGATACATAAAACAAGACAGAGCTGGACAGTGTAACCATGTTAGTTTTGGTAACATATTCCAACACGCCCCCTCAAAATTAACATTTCAAATATTCATTAGTTTATAATATGCTGGTGTGCATTCTGGGGAGTTACAATATAATGATCCAGCATTTACTGCATGGATTGGGGAAAACCCAGAAAAACCCAATCAGATCATTCTTAATATATTATATAAGATTTCTTAACTTAAAATTGTTTTACTTCATGTAAATTATAAATTAATTTTTGGTAATATTTCATATTTTATTTTCAGTCATTTATGTTAGGCTAAATTATAAACATAGGACTTCATTTAAATTTGTTAATGTTTTATTTGATTATTTCATAATTTCAAAATTATTTTAATTACCTTATTAAACAAAACTTATATTAAGCCCATTTGGCTTCTTAGGGCGATGAATCTTCCTGTTGGCAACGGCTTGGTAAGAATGTCAGCAAGTTGATTTTCTGTGGGTATATACTCAATAGAAACAATATTATTCTCAACCTGTTCTCTAGAAAAATGGTATTTTATATCAATATGCTTAGATCTTTTATGACATGAGGGATTACTAGCAATGCTTATGCACGCTTGATTATCTTCGAATATTTTTATACGTTTTTTAAGTTGAATATTAACACTTTCTAAAAGAGATTTTAGCCATAAGGCTTCACTAACAGCTTCGAACAAAGCCATATATTCTGCTTCAGTTGATGAAGCAGCTACTGAAACTTGCCTTTTCGTATTCCAACAGATTAAGTTGGAGTTAAACATTTTAAATATATAACCTGTACTCTTTCTATCATTTTCATTCCCACCCCCAATCAGAGTCAACATAGCCTGTAAATATATTTTCATAATTTGTATTTTTCGTGAAAGCTAATTTCATTTCAACGGTTCCTTTAAGGTATCTTAGAATCCTTTTTAAACATTGCCATAATTCGGCATTATTTTATTAGTGTAGCGACTTAAAATATTGACTGCAGTAGTAATGTCTGGTCGTGTACATAACATAATGTACATTAAACAACCAATTAAATTTCGACAAGGTGCATCCCATTTTTCTTCAGAATTCAATAGTTCATAATTAAGTTTAGTTGGGAGTGGTGTACTGACTGCTTTACAATCCTCCATTTTAAATTTACTTAAAACCTTTTTATATATGCAGATTGACTTAAATATATTTTATCTTCACAGATCTCTATCCTCATTCCAATAAAATACTTAATTTCGTCCATATCAGTCATTCTGAATTTTTTTATTAAATACATTTTAAAACTATTCATTCTTTCTAAATCTGAAGTAGCAATCACCAAGTCATCTACATATAGTAGTACATATATGTTCTTCTTAATTTCGTTTTTATCAAGAATATATATACAGCGGTCAACAGGTGAATTTACAAATCCACATTCTTTTAATGATTTCTCGAACACTTCAAACCAGTATCTCGCTGCTTGTTTAAGTCCGTAAATTCCTTTATTTAATTTACATACTTTGTCTTCACTATATGATACTCCTTCAGGAATTTTCATGTAAATTTCTTCTTTTAATGTCCCATTCAGGAAGGCAGTTTTCACATCCATGTGATGTACTTTGAAACCATATTGATTTGATATCGACATTATGAAGCGAAAACTGAAATTTCGCGCAACTGGTGCAAATGTTTCTTCATAATCAATTTGATATTTTGGTAACCCACGCGTAACTAATCTTGCCTTATATTTTACAGGGTTTCCCAATTCATCGAATTTCAAAGTAAACACCCATTTGCTGTCAACAATATTTTTGTTTTCAGGCCTTTTAACAATACACCAGGTATTATTTAATTCATGGGCATTTAATTCTACTTTGATAACTTCTTGCCAAGAACGCCTATCACTTCTACTTTGAATTTCTTCAAAGGAACTAGGAATATCAATAAAAATGGTGCAAGCATTAAATACATAATTATTAAGATGTGTTTCATCTTCATTATAAGAACATTTTGGTAATTTCTTCAATCTGTTACTTCGTCTAGTCGTAACTTCAATGAGTTGTTCATTGCTTTCATTTTCATTAGTACTAAGAGGACTTTGCTGTTTTTGTCTGGACACCGTACTCTCATTCCGGCTTATTTCGTTGTATTTCTCCTTACTGTCATTCAGAAGTTCTACATGATCACCATCCTTACTCTCATTCAGGACATCTGTTTGGTAATTTTTCTTACTATAATTCAGGATTTCTTTATGTTCACTTTCCTTACTATCATTCAGGCAATTAAATTGACCACTTTTCTTACTCTCATTCAGGAATTCCAGATCATTTACAACAGCTCTAGAATTGACCATATTTGACTCATCTATTATTACATCGCTTGCAACAATAAATTTTTCATCACTTGAATCCCATAATTTAAAACCATTTGGTTCATAACCAACAAGTATGGTTTCAAATGATTTTTCGTCAAATTTCCTCTTTCTATTTTTATTGTGAACATAAGCTGTTGACCCAAATATTCTTAGATGTTTTAAATATGGCTTTCTATCATACCACATCTCATATGGTGTTTTTGTGCAATTACCAAGTGTTCTACTTGGAAGTCTGTTGGTTATATATGTGGCTGTTAACACAGCTTCGCCCCAGAAGGTTTTATCTAGTTTGGCACCATTTACCATAGCACGCGCTTTTTCGGTGAGTGTTCTTATCATCCTCTCTGAAACTCCATTTAACTGCGGTGTATATGGTACAGTTAAATGGTAACTAATCCCTCTCTGGACACAATATTCTCTCATATCAGTTGACAAATATTCCCTTCCATTATCTATATATAAATTTACTACCTTTAAGTTAAAATGCGCCTCACTTTTTGCTACAAAATCCTTTAACATTTTAAATACATCAGACTTATGCTTTATTAAATAAGTTACACAATAATGTGTAAATTGATCCACAAAAATTACATAATAATTTTGTCAACTATTGAAGTAGGTGTTATGAGACCACAAACATCTGAATGCATTACGAAGAGTGCTCTTTTAATATAATCTTTATTTTTCTGTTTGGCAAAAGGTAATCTAGCTTGCTTTCAATGAAGACAAGCTTCGCATATTTCATTAACAGGTTGAACTCTGTCTAATAGTTTATTATCATTAAAGAAGTTTTTCTCTTTTATATCTAACATTTTCCCTCGGCTTATATGACCTAGCCTCTCATGCCTTAATTATTTATATTTTTATTTTGCATATTTAATGTAAAAACTGTGAATTTAATTATAGGTATATTATACATACTGGTATTCTCAGCAACCATCAAACCATTTTTGGATATTTTCATTCCATTTTGGTTAAACTCTACCGCCATACCAGCCTCTTGCAGTCGCTTCACCGAAATTAGATTGTCGGGAACTTCTTGACAATAGAGAACATCTTCCAGTGTTATTTGATTTCCATTATGCAGACGCACAATTCCTCGCTTCGTTGCATATATAAATTCTCCTTGCTTTGCCACAGCAATCTTAATAGGAGGCTCCAATTGGACTGAATCCATAAACAGATTTTTGTCATTCAGAATATGATCACTAGCACCAGAGTCCAATATGAAGCTGACATTCTTATTTGAATGTGTCAGATTCTTATTGTTGCGTTTAAGCATAAATGCGAATCCGGGCTGGGTTGTGGCGACTTGTCGTTGTTTTTTATTTTCTTTATTTTTATTAGAATTTAAACGTTTTTAACTGTAACAGTCCTTCTTTATGTGTCCCCCTTTTGCACAATGGTGACATTTAATAATAATTTTATTTTTTTCTTTAAACTGCTTACGTCCAATATTATTATTTCCTGTCTTGTAATTATTTTTATACTGTCCATTTCTAACATTCTTTCCATTGTTGTAACTAACTGCATTCATAACTTTCTTGCAAGTGTCACTTGAATCATTCCCAATTTTAATGTCGTGATCTAATAGTCTGTTTTTCACAAGTTCTAAGTTCTGAAAAATTTGTCGCGCGGTTTTGTCACTTGTCGCGAAGTTCAAAAATGAGTCGCTTAAGAATTGAATCAACGTGCTCTTTGCACGTCTCTCTGCCATTTTCCAGTCATCGTCAATTATTTCCGGAACATCAAGTTCTTCCAGGAGTGCTCTAACCCTAAATTTCCAAACACCATACTTCTGTCCGTCAAACGCTTTTATATTATGCTTTTATTTTCCATATTATTTTATTCTACATATACTGTCGATCTATTTACAGTCTGTCAATGAATTGTTTGCAAAATGCGAACACTGGTGGAAAGAGTAGCATAGAAAAAGTAACGGAACAACAAAATGTCAAAAATTTTGACTGCGTGCCTTTTTCTAGTCTTCCTTGCACTCATTCATTTTAGAATTTCGTGTTTATTAAATTGAGGATTTTTGCAATGCCTGGCAAACGGACTAACGATAATTTAATTCAATTAATTTATTTCCACCATACCAATGGGAAAACCATTAAAGAGCTGGCGGAAATGTTTAATATTAAACTTAGAACAGTTTATAATATTATTGGCCGGGCTGATAAAGAAAATAGGCTGGAACTAAACTGTTCCAAAGGCAGACCACGAAAGCTCTCTAGGCGAGATTGTTCAAAAATTATAAGAACTATTGATAATTAACCGCAAACAAGCCTCAGAGAGTTGGTCAATGACATCAAAGCAGACTGCAATAAGAGCGTGAGGCATGAGACGGTGAGGAAAGTTCTTAATAAGAACAAATACTCATCATGTGTAGCAAGGAAGAAGCCATTGCTGTCTGCTTTAAACATTTCAAGGCATTTAACCTTCGCAGTAAGCCAAATTAACAGGTCTCCAGATTACTGGGATGATGTAATCTTTTGTGATGAGACCCAGGTGGTGCTCTATTACCATGCTGGACTCAATAAAGTATGGCGGAAAGCGAAGACAGCCCTGCAGCCCAAAACATAATACCCACTGTGAAGTTTGGCAAGCTGTCAGTGATGGTGTGGGGTTGCATTTCATCCAGCGTTGGAGAGCTGCGGATTTTCGACATTATTATGACGAAAGAATTTTATTTGGACATCTTAAGGAACGAATTAACAAAAAGTGCGCTCAATTTTGGATTCATTCATCCTAAAAACAACAACAAGCTAAAGTACAAGCTGTATCAGGATAATGATCCAAAACACAAATCGCTGCTCTGTCGTACCTGGCTGCTGTATAACTCATCTATTTTGGCACCTGAGGCCAATAATTCATTAATTATTTCATCAAATATTATAAAATGGTTTGTTGGACTGAATCCATAAACAATTTTTGTCATTCAGAATATGATCACTAGCACCAGAGTCCAATATGAAGCTGACATTCTTATTTGAATGTGTCAGATTCTTATTGTTGCGTTTAAGCATAAATGCGAGTCCGGGCTGGGTTGTGGCGACTTGTCGTTGTTTTTTATTTTCTTTATTTTTATTAGAATTTAAACGTTTTTAACTGTAACAGTCCTTCTTTATGTGTCCCCCTTTTGCACAATGGTGACATTTAATAATAATTTTATTTTTTTCTTTAAACTGCTTACGTCCAATATTATTATTTCCTGTCTTGTAATTATTTTTATACTGTCCATTTCTAACATTCTTTACATTGTTGTAACTAACTGCATTCATAACTTTCTTGCAAGTGTCACTTGAATCATTCCTAATTTTAATGTCGTGATCTAATAGTCTGTTTTTACAAGTTCTAAGTTCTGAAAAATTTGTCGCGCGGTTTTGTCACTTGTCGCGAAGTTCAAAAATGAGTCGCTTAAGAATTGAATCAACGTGCTCTTTGCACGTCTCTCTGCCATTTTCCAGTCATCGTCAATTATTTCCGGAACATCAAGTCTTCCAGGAGTGCTCTAACCCTAAATTTCCAAACACCATACTTCTGTCCGTCAAACGCTTTTATATTATGCTTTACTTTTCCATATTATTTTATTCTACATATACTGTCGATCTATTTACAGTCTGTCAATGAATTGTTTGCAAAATGCGAACACTGGTGGAAAGAGTAGCATAGAAAAAGTAACGGAACAACAAAATGTCAAAAATTTTGACTGCGTGCCTTTTTCTAGTCTTCCTTGCACTCATTCATTTTAGAATTTCGTGTTTATTAAATTGAGGATTTTTGCAATGCCTGGCAAACGGACTAACGATAATTTAATTCAATTAATTTATTTCCACCATACCAATGGGAAAACCATTAAAGAGCTGGCGGAAATGTTTAATATTAAACTTAGAACAGTTTATAATATTATTGGCCGGGCTGATAAAGAAAATAGGCTGGAACTAAACTGTTCCAAAGGCAGACCACGAAAGCTCTCTAGGCGAGATTGTTCAAAAATTATAAGAACTATTGATAATTAACCGCAAACAAGCCTCAGAGAGTTGGTCAATGACATCAAAGCAGACTGCAATAAGAGCGTGAGGCATGAGACGGTGAGGAAAGTTCTTAATAAGAACAAATACTCATCATGTGTAGCAAGGAAGAAGCCATTGCTGTCTGCTTTAAACATTTCAAGGCATTTAACCTTCGCAGTAAGCCAAATTAACAGGTCTCCAGATTACTGGGATGATGTAATCTTTTGTGATGAGACCCAGGTGGTGCTCTATTACCATGCTGGACTCAATAAAGTATGGCGGAAAGCGAAGACAGCCCTGCAGCCCAAAACATAATACCCACTGTGAAGTTTGGCAAGCTGTCAGTGATGGTGTGGGGTTGCATTTCATCCAGCGTTGGAGAGCTGCGGATTTTCGACATTATTATGACGAAAGAATTTTATTTGGACATCTTAAGGAACGAATTAACAAAAAGTGCGCTCAATTTTGGATTCATTCATCCTAAAAACAACAACAAGCTAAAGTACAAGCTGTATCAGGATAATGATCCAAAACACAAATCGCTGCTCTGTCGTACCTGGCTGCTGTATAAGCAGCAAAGCAATTGATACGGCCGCCCAGAGTCCGGATCTCAATCCAATTGAAAACTTGTGGGCATGCCTCAAGAAGAGAGTGGCCAAACGTCGCCCAAATTTAAAAGCCGAATTAATAAAATTTATCAACGAGGAGTGGCGAAAACTACCGGAGGTGTACGACATTAAAGCGTTAATATCGTCGATGTCGCGACGCCTCCAGGAAGTTATAGAGGCTGATGGAGGGCATATAAGAAACTAGCAAATTTCCTCCAAAGCCAAAACAGATATTGGCATTTTTACTTGAATGCAAACAATTTTGCAAACAATTAATTGACAGATGGCATATTTGGTTTTTTTTTTATGAATTTTTTATGTTTTTGCTTATGTTGTTATTATTTTTGTTAATTATTATGTTTAAGAATATATTTAAAAAAAAATTGGTAAAGAAATTACCACGAAATTAAGTTCCTTTTATAATAAATAATAATGTTAAAGTTGAAATTATGTGACTTGTTACATTTTGCAAACAATTAATTGACAGACTGTATGTATGTGTGAATTAAAGGTGGAGAACTATCGATAGTGGGCGCCATCGATAGACGATATTTAATTTTGAACCATCGATAGTCGTCGATATTATCGTCCGACATACAAATATTTATAAGAGTAAATGTTAATGCATAATGTGTCGCATTAAGAATTATAATCAAATATCAGTCAAATATAATAGTTTATCTTTATGGAAATGCCCATATACTTTATTATAACCAAAAGTTTTGGTTTAAAAACAAAAGTATGTTGACATGTTCTTCCTTTAGCCGGGTTCGCCTTTCGGAGATCGCCCTCTCCAGATATTGCCTTTTTGTTAAGATCGCATTTACTTGCGCGTTTCGGACATTGATACCCGTTCGCTCACCCAAAAAATCAAAAAATGAGTCCTGGGCACTTGTATCTGGTGCGACGGGCAGATCAACTGAGGACTGTGTAGATGAGAAATTCGCCAGTTTATTTTCGATAAATGTTGATGCTTGTTCTGCATTTGTATTGTGCTGAAATCCTTTTTTTCTTAAATCTTGGGTCGAGTAAAGTAGCCATCCTGCAAACGGTCCTTTGCTCATAAATGGAAAGGCGTTTCTTTATAGATTCCATTAATGTCTTTTGCATACTCTTTCCCTGCAAAGTCTGTAGCAGTGGTAAGACACTTTCGATTTTGCGCAACAGTCCGTATGCCATCGGTATAACTAACGATATGGTAACATAATTTGCACCAGAAATTTTCTCACTTGCCTGCTGGAAGAACGCCAATATTTTCTCAATGTCCCTCAACACAAGTATTTCATCAGCAGTAAATGGCATCGGTGCATTAGTTGTTGCTAATAAGACTTTGGCAATGGCATCATTGGTCTTTAAAATTCGCTCAATCATCCAATAGAAACTGTTCCACCTAGTGGGTGTTTCTTGTAGTAAACAATACGCGGTGCCCTCTTGAGCCAATTTAAATTTTTTATTTGCAATAGTACTGTGCTTAAAAAATCTAACAATTGATTTACTTTAATAAATAAATCTTGAAGCACTACGTCATCAACTTTTAAACCATCTTGCACCACCAGATTGATTGTGTTCGCAAAGCATGGCAGATTGCGAATTTGTAATATCTCGCATGCTTTTAGCATGGAGCTGGCATTATCCGTTACAATACACACCGTTTTATTTAGTATGTTCCAATCTGTTAATATTTTACGCAATGTGTCTGCAATATTATGCGAACAGTGATTTGTTGTGGCTAAAAGTTTCTTCGTTGCCAAGGATGCCGTTTTTAATTCGTAATTATATACGAAGTGTCCCGTAACTGTCAAAAAACTAGCATTAGCGCTCGATGTCCACAAATCACAAGTAATTGATATATCGGACACATTTTCAAGTACTACTGATAGATTGGCTGAAGTTTCTTTATACAAATTCACCATTAGCACATCACGCAAGTGTGTCTTGCTTGGCAGTTTGTATCGAGGATCCAATACCTGTGTGTATTTCACAAATCCTTCGTTTTCTAGAATATTGTAGGGCTGCACATCCTTAGCAACCATCTCAGTTAACGCTTTGTCGATGTCGCTCTTCCGTTTGGAATTCGAGTCATACAAAACACCAACTATCGACGGCACCAACGATAGTACTATCGAAGGTGTCTGCTGCCATCGATTGTAGCTCGATAGCGCCCAACCATCGATAGTGCCAGCGATAGTTCTCCACCTGTGAATTTCACAAGAAGATCTGTGTGTGTATTTGTGAATTTCACAAGATGATCTATGTGAGTATGTGTGAATTTCACAAGAACTTTTCTATTTCATTTTTTACACGGTAGGTACGTTCCTAAGAAAACCGTGTAGATCAAAATCGTGTAAAAAAAAACACGATTCATATGTAAATTTGAGGATCTGTTCCACAACCTATAAAAATCGTGTAAAATGAAAAAAATTCAAATATTTTCTTAAAAAACCGTGCAAAAAAAGTGATATTAAACTTTAAACTTTATTGAAATTATATATTTCGTCATTAACAAGCTGATATATTAAATAAAAAGGGGTTTTCCCTATTTTTTGGTTCCAAATAAAGTTGGCAGGGATGTCTAGAGGGTATTTTCCTTAAAGTAAAAAAACCGTGAAGTAGAGTTGCCACTTGCATGATATCTAATACTGCAGAAAATCATGTACAAAATTAAAAAAAAATTTTGGAATTCGTGTTAAATCAAATATTACGTGTAAAAAAATTTTTAAATCTCTTCATGACGAACCGTGTTATTTCAAAATCGTGTAAAAAAAGATTTTACTGTATATCGTTTTTAAAATGTATGCGTTGAGTCTGGGCCCATAACCTATTGAAATTTCACTGTTTTCTATTTAATAAAAGGTCGGTTTTAAGTTTTGTTATAATTCATGGACGAATGGCTCGACGTAAACCCTTCATTTCGAAGGTAAACAAAAAAAAGAAATTGGAGTTTGCCGAACGCGACGTAAATAAGCCGGAATCTTTTTGGAATAATTTTATATTTAGTGACGAGTCAAAATATAATCTTTTTGGCTCAGATGGCTCACAGAATGTCTGGAACATAATAATATTATAGGGACAGTGCAACACGGGGGCGGTAATGTTATGGTTTGGGGGTGTTTCGCGGCATCTGGAGTTGCTAATCTTGTGCTTATTGATGACAGAATGGATAAAAGAGGGTACATGAACATTCTACAAGAAAGAAAAACTTGGCTTCAAGTATGCGTAAATTCGGATTAAATGGGCAGCAGTGGTAGTTTCAACTACTAAACACTCATCGTATCTAGAATGTGACAACATGTATCGTTATCGATACCGTCGGGCTCAATGGCTGCTGTGTCCTCAATGATGGTACATGATGGTGTGTCGTTCTGCGACGATACTGGCGTCTTATCGTCTCCCCTATTGAAACGGACTCAGTCCAATGCTACCGGCGAAACACATAGCAGTGAATCCAGTTTGGCCTTGGGACCACGTCATACTAACATACCATTACCAGAGGAGCAAATCTAGTCTTCGGAAATTGAAGCCTTAAACGATGCGGCCATGAAGCAAATTCTAACAGCTAATAAGCAGCGTAAGTTCTTTAGGCGTAAGTCAGTTATTGGTTGGCGCATGTAACTATGTAAATGATCTTAGACTGAGATTATTCGATTTCGATTCATTTGAAATGTTGATAATGTTTTTCGTTCTTTGCAAATTAAAGTTTTTAAATCGAAAACTTTATAATCAAACCTAATAAGATATTTTTTTTAAGTACAGTTGTTACTTATATACTTATTGATAAATTTTTTAAAATATCTAATTTTCTGTAATTGATGCTTTGTGTTTATTTTCTGTTTTAAATTTTCAGTGGATTAAATCATAGTATCATTAACTAAAAATATTATTATATATTTGTTCATATAAGTGCTAATGTTAACACATTTAAATCAATACAACCTTGGGTTTGTTATAAGCAACAACTATTATAAGCATTTTTTTCTTAATGCCTTGAAAGAGTTTTTCACATTTGGCATCTCTAGTTCTTATGGCTATGACATCAATTACGTTTTTGAAGATGGATAGGCAGACATGGCTAGATTGGTTAGATATTCGAGGGTCGAGCACATCGAGTTCAACTCTTTTTGGGTTCGGATGTTTAATATAAAGCTTCTGTGTGTAACAAACATTGGCATAAATTATTATTTATTTATTTGTGGTTCCTTAGCTCATTACAAAATTGGAAAAATGGATAACGAAAGAGTTCAAATTTATGATACTGAAAAATAAGTATCTATGACCCTTTAAAGTATATATGTTTATTCTCGATCAGTTTCAATAGCCTATATTATCTAGAGACACCATTTGGTACTAGTATATTCTATGCCGTCTACACCGTCAATTATGAGAATCTGCACCCTAGGAAAAAAGTTTAATATATTTAATTTTCAATCAAAGTCTTGATTTTTCGCACATTTCAAGTGAATTATACTCGACACATTTCAACCCAATTAAGAGCGCTAAACAACTTTGTTTATTAATTTGTTTATACGATAGCTTAAACAAACAACACTAACTAGGTCGCTTTAAAATGCATGTACTAACACTTTTTTAAAGCGCGTTGACTAACGACGAGATTTTATGAGGCTTTTAGTTTTAAATCGATCTTATTTTTAGACGCGTAACCCATAGAAATAGGTAATAAGGCTTATAAATTTGTTCAAAAATATATAGGAGGCAGAAGGAAGTATGTCCGACCCCATAAATTATATATATTCTTGGTCAGGGTTAATAGCTGAGTCGACCTAGCCATGTCTGTTTGTTTGTCCGTATGAACGCCTCCATCTCAGAGACTATACACTTAATTTAGTTTGTAGGCAGATCAAGTTAGTTTCAATATTTGAAATTTCTTACCCCCACCCACCCCGAACATCGATTAATTACCATATTTCACAACTGATAGCTATTACATCTTATCACACGTGCATACTAGCATATTCCTAATACTTGCAGCAAATTTTATAAGGATACAATAACAAACATCAGTTATTCAAAAATCAATTTAGCATGACGCTGGTGAGTTCTGCTAGCAGCGCTGCTGTCAGTTACGAGAGACCTTCTTGTACTTCTTGTAGTATTTCTGTGTGTATTTCGTATGTATACATTTTTGTGAAGAGCTCAGTATGAGTGTAAGTGAGCGTGAAAAGTTTCTTTTAGTCGGGTATACTCGACTACAGCATTCTAACTTCTCAATTACGTTATGATTTCGTGAATTATATATTCAAAAATTATTGTATAATGTTATTTCAAAGTGAGCTATATACATTGAAATGCATAAAAATCGCAATCATGGTCTCTCTTGATATGGTATTTCATCGACTTGAGCTATCGCATAAACGAGGTATTAGATAGATATTAGATAGATGTTCAGCGAATCTTAAAAAAAAGGGTTTTCAGTTCATTGTCTTTTTCATTCATATAGTCTTTTTCCTTTCCCTGCACTCAATTCATTTACTTTGAGCGAGGTATTTATAAAAATAAAACTTACAACTTGATAAATTAAAAAAATCAATGAATGGGATACAAGATTGGCAACCACGTCGACCATGGTGGAGAAGTATGAAAAGCAGAAGGTACAAGAGCTGCAACCTGCAGTTAAAAAGGCAAGAGCAATACCTTTACTCTTTTTACTAATGAAGTTACAGTCCTTATTTGTTTTGACCTGTTTTGTAGCAATTCATTATCTTGATGTTTAATAAACCGCTTGTACAAGACTGGACCACATATCAGCGGCTTATTTCTGTGTATCTCTGATAATATAGAGCCGAGCAACGTTTTCTTAACGCCAGACAGCCTTGACTTTCATCTGGATTTGGATCTAAGCTTAGTGATGGTTTAACTATTTAAGATGTGAAAATATATGTAAGCATATACAGTGAGTCAAATAATTATTGGCACACTCACTGTTTTTGAAGAAATGTGTGCTTTAGTAACAGTTAACTGCTATTTTAAAACAAAATGTTGATGTAGTAATGCATTATTAGCATATTTTAAATACAATGCATTAAAAAATATCCCGTTACTTCCAAGTGAAAAGTTAATACAATACAAAGAAGAAGAAAAGTGCCTAAAATTCATCAAAAAAGTATTGGCACACTTTATGCCATGTATGCCATGTTTTCGCTAACCTATCCGTAATCTTTAAAGTTTCTGTTGTTTATGCCGTTACTATATGCATAGCTATTGCGTAAAAGTGCATTTCAAGTATGTATTGACCTTTATTGTAATTTCACTGTTTTTTATTTAATAAAAGGTCGGTTTTAAGTTTTGTTATAATTCACTTTGATTTAATTCTTTTATATTTACGCACGCACAACCAGCATCTTTAACAATCGCACAAGAATAAGAAGGATAGTTATCGATACATAAAACAAGACAGAGCTGGACAGTGTAACCATGTTAGTTTTGGTAACATATTCCAACACGCCCCCTCAAAATTAACATTTCAAATATTCATTAGTTTATAATATGCTGGTGTGCATTCTGGAGAGTTACAATATAATGATCCAGCATTTACTGCATGGATTGGGGAAAACCCAGAAAAACCCAATCAGATCATTCTTAATATATTATATAAGATTTCTTAACTTAAAATTGTTTTACTTCATGTAAATTATAAATTAATTTTTGGTAATATTTCATATTTTATTTTCAGTCATTTATGTTAGGCTAAATTATAAACATAGGACTTCATTTAAATTTGTTAATGTTTTATTTGATTATTTCATAATTTCAAAATTATTTTAATTAACTTATTAAACAAAACTTATATTAAGCCCATTTGGCTTCTTAGGGCGATGAATCTTCCTGTTGGCAACGGCTTGGTAAGAATGTCAGCAAGTTGATTTTCTGTGGGTATATACTCAATAGAAACAATATTATTCTCAACCTGTTCTCTAGAAAAATGGTATTTTATATCAATATGCTTAGATCTTTTATGACATGAGGGATTACTAGCAATGCTTATGCACGCTTGATTATCTTCGAATATTTTTATAGGTTTTTTAAGTTGAATATTAACACTTTCTAAAAGAGATTTTAGCCATAAGGCTTCACTAACAGCTTCGAACAAAGCCATATATTCTGCTTCAGTTGATGAAGCAGCTACTGAAACTTGCCTTTTCGTATTCCAACAGATTAAGTTGGAGTTAAACATTTTAAATATATAACCTGTACTCTTTCTATCATTTTTATTCCCACCCCCAATCAGAGTCAACATAGCCTGTAAATATATTTTCATAATTTGTATTTTTCGTGAAAGCTAATTTCATTTCAACGGTTCCTTTAAGGTATCTTAGAATCCTTTTTAAACATTGCCATAATTCGGCATTATTTTATTAGTGTAGCGACTTAAAATATTGACTGCAGTAGTAATGTCTGGTCGTGTACATAACATAATGTACATTAAACAACCAATTAAATTTCGACAAGGTGCATCCCATTTTTCTTCAGAATTCAATAGTTCATAATTAAGTTTAGTTGGGAGTGGTGTACTGACTGCTTTACAATCCTCCATTTTAAATTTACTTAAAACCTTTTTATATATGCAGATTGACTTAAATATATTTTATCTTCACAGATCTCTATCCTCATTCCAATAAAATACTTAATTTCGTCCATATCAGTCATTCTGAATTTTTTATTAAATACATTTTAAAACTATTCATTCTTTCTAAATCTGAAGTAGCAATCACCAAGTCATCTACATATAGTAGTACATATATGTTCTTCTTAATATCGTTTTTATCAAGAATATATATACAGCGGTCAACAGGTGAATTTACAAATCCACATTCTTTTAATGCTTTCTCGAACACTTCAAACCAGTATCTCGCTGCTTGTTTAAGTCCGTAAATTCCTTTATTTAATTTACATACTTTGTCTTCACTATATGATACTCCTTCAGGAATTTTCATGTAAATTTCTTCTTTTAATGTCCCATTCAGGAAGGCAGTTTTCACATCCATGTGATGTACTTTGAAACCATATTGATTTGATATCGACATTATGAAGCGAAAACTGAAATTTCGCGCAACTGGTGCAAATGTTTCTTCATAATCAATTTGATATTTTTGGGTAAACCCACGCGTAATTTAATAAAACGCGTAAGATTAGTTAATCTTGCCTTATATTTTACAGGGTTTCCCAATTCATCGAATTTCAAAGTTAACACCCATTTGCTGTCAACAATATTTTTGTTTTCAGGCCTTTTAACAATACACCAGGTATTATTTAATTCATGGGCATTTAATTCTACTTTGATAACCTCTTGCCAAGAACGCCTATCACTTCTACTTTGAAATTCTTCAAAGGAACTAGGAATATCAATAAAAATGGTGCAAGCATTAAATACATAATTATTAAGATGTGTTTCATCTTTCATTATAAGAACATTTTGGTAATTTCTTCAATCTGTTACTTCGTCTAGTCGTAACTTCAATGAGTTGTTCATTGCTTTCATTTTCATTAGTACTAAGAGGACTTTGCTGTTTTTGTCTGGACACCGTACTCTCATTCCGGCTTATTTCGTTGTATTTCTCCTTACTGTCATTCAGAAGTTTTACATGTCCTTACTCTCATTCAGGACATCTGTTTTGTCATTTTTCTTACTATCATTCGGGAAGTTTAATTTATCAGATTCATAATTTTCCTTACTCTCATTCAGGATTTCTTTATGTTGGTTATCCTAACTATCATTCAGGCAATTAAATTGACCATTTTTCTTACTCTCATTCAGGAATTCCAGATCATTTACAACAGCTCTAGAATTGACAATATTTGACTCATCTATTATTACATCTCTTGCAACAATAAATTTTTCATTACTTGAATCCCATAATTTAAAACCATTTGGTTCATAACCAACAAGTATGGTTTCAAATGATTTTTCGTCAAATTTCCTCTTTCTATTTTTATTGTGAACATAAGCTGTTGACCCAAATATTCTTAGATGTTTTAAATATGGCTTTCTATCATACCACATCTCATATGGTGTTTTTGTGCAATTACCAAGTGTTCTACTTGGAAGTCTGTTGGTTATATATGTGGCTGTTAACACAGCTTCGCCCCAGAAGGTTTTATCTAGTTTGGCATCATTTACCATAGCACGCGCTTTTTCGGTGAGTGTTCTTATCATCCTCTCTGAAACTCCATTTAACTGCGGTGTATATGGTACAGTTAAATGGTAACGCCTCTCTGGACACAATATTCTCTCATATCAGTTGACAAATATTCCTTTCCATTATCTATATATAAATTTACTACCTTTAAGTTAAAATGCGCCTCACTTTTTGCTACAAAATCCTTTAACATTTTAAATACATCAGACTTATGCTTTATTAAATAAGTTACACAATAATGTGTAAATTGATCCACAAAAATTACATAATAATTTTGTCAACTATTGAAGTAGGTGTTATGAGACCACAAACATCTAAATGTATTACGAAGAGTGCTCTTTTAATATAATCTTTATTTTTCTGTTTGGCAAAAGGTAATCTAGCTTGCTTTCAATGAAGACAAGCTTCGCATATTTCATTAACAGGTTGAACTCTGTCTAATAGTTTATTATCATTAAAGAAGTTTTTCTCTTTTATATCTAACATTTTACCATTTTTCATTCCATTTTGGTTAAACTCTACCGCCATACCAGCCTCTTGCAGTCGCTTCACCGAAATTAGATTGTCGGGAACTTCTTGACAATAGAGAACATCTTCCAGTGTTATTTGATTTCCATTATGAAGACGCACAATTACTCGCTTCGTTGCATATATAAATTCTCCTTGCTTTGCCACAGCAATCTTAATAGGAGGCTCCAATTGGACTGAATCCATAAACAGATTTTTGTCATTCAGAATATGATCACTAGCACCAGAGTCCAATATGAAGCTGACATTCTTATTTGAATGTGTCAGATTCTTATTGTTGCGTTTAAGCATAAATGCGAATCCGGGCTGGGTTGTGGCGACTTGTCGTTGTTTTTTATTTTCTTTATTTTTATTAGAATTTAAACGTTTTTAACTGTAACAGTCCTTCTTTATGTGTCCCCCTTTTGCACAATGGTGACATTTAATAATAATTTTATTTTTTTCTTTAAACTGCTTACGTCCAATATTATTATTTCCTGTCTTGTAATTATTTTTATACTGTCCATTTCTAACATTCTTTCCATTGTTGTAACTAACTGCATTCATAACTTTCTTGCAAGTGTCACTTGAATCATTCCCAATTTTAATGTCGTGATCTAATAGTCTGTTTTTCACAAGTTCTAAGTTCTGAAAAATTTGTCGCGCGGTTTTGTCACTTGTCGCGAAGTTCAAAAATGAGTCGCTTAAGAATTGAATCAACGTGCTCTTTGCACGTCTCTCTGCCATTTTCCAGTCATCGTCAATTATTTCCGGAACATCAAGTTCTTCCAGGAGTGCTCTAACCCTAAATTTCCAAACACCATACTTCTGTCCGTCAAACGCTTTTATATTATGCTTTACTTTTCCATATTATTTTATTCTACATATACTGTCGATCTATTTACAGTCTGTCAATGAATTGTTTGCAAAATGCGAACACTGGTGGAAAGAGTAGCATAGAAAACGTAACGGAACAACAAAATGTCAAAAATTTTGACTGCGTGCCTTTTTCTAGTGTATTGATAAGACGTCTTCTTTTGTTGAGCTTTATTCATCGAATGTTCTTAGCCTAAAGCCACGAGCTGTGAAGCAGCGAGCGTAGCCGTTTTACATTGTATTGTATATAAGGCAACGGAAACGTTGCAGGCGGCAGAGAGCGTAATGCGCACATATGTATATACTTGGAATGGTCAAGCGTGGGAACGCTGACTTGACTATTTGGCGGGCGCTGTTATCAAGTGCGATCATATTTCGTTAGCACTTAGCGTTGGCCGCGCAGCGACAAAGTCACCGCTTATATATTTTATGTTGGCATAACAACAAAGTGTTGCTGCATTGTTTATGTTTAGGCACTTGAGTTTAATGTACTTAATATATATATATGTGCATGCTACATCTCCCTCCTTTTGAAAAATAACGTAATATATGAAGTTATTTTAAGAAATTATTAATTAATATTATTTTTTTTTTGTGTTTTTTTTTTTTTTTTTTTGTTTTATTTACTTATCTGTGGCCACACTAAAAATTATTATGAATTAAAAATTTTTAACCTATCCTTATGAACTTTTTGCTCTTTATTTTTACTGTTTTTAATAATTATATTATTATTTTCTTCTAATGCTACTACCGTAAAGGGACCTATGTATTCTGGTTCCAATTTATGGCCAGTTTCATTTCTTAATAAAACTTTATCTCCTATTTTTGTTTTAAAATCTAACACCTGTTTATCATAATGCATTTTATTTCTAATCTTAATCTTATCTAGCATAACTCTTGCTCTTTTATATGCTTGTTCTAGTCTAAATTTTGATTCCTTAGCGTAGTTTTCTATGTTGTATAGGGGTTCTATATAGTCTATTTTATTAAAATATTTTGGCAAATTGCTTTGTTTGCCGAAAACTAACTCATATGGACAATAATTGTGTGCCATAGAGGGTGTTGTGTTGAAACAAAATACAAAGTATTGAAGCCATACGTCCCAATCAGCTTTATCAACTGATATATATGAGCGTATATATTCGTTAAATGTTCTGTGACTTCTTTCTACTGTTCCAACTGTTTGATGATGATGTGCCGTAGACGTTATGTTGTCTATTTTTAAATATTTGCACAATTCATCTATGATCGAATTTTTATACTCTGTTCCCATGTCCGTAATGAACGTCTTCATTGGACCGTACTTCAGAATAAATAATTCGAATATCGCTTTTGCTACAGTATTTGCACTTTTATTTGCAATTGGAACGGCAATTAGGTATTTGGTTAAATCACATATTAATGTGACAATATACTCGTTTCCATTCTCAGATGTAGGTAGCGGACCAATGGTGTCCACTATCACTCTGTCAAAAGCTTTAATAGGAGTTTCTGTCAATATAAGTGGAGTTCTAGTATGCTTTGTTATTTTTGATTTTTGACATTTTTGACATTTTTTTATATATTCTGTAATATATTTGGACATTCCTTTCCAATAATAATGTCTTTTGACCTTGGCCAAGGTTTTTGAAATGCCCGTATGACCTCCTTGCATTGGTTCATCATGAAATGTAGACAGTATTGCTTCTTTTTCTTTATTAGTTTTAATTTGGGTCACCGGGTTGAGTAGCGCTACTCTCAATGAAGTTAATATTTTATTGCCCATATTTTTGAAATTATCGATTGAAACATATTCAAAGATATTTTCCCACGGTGCCATTTTGAGTTGGCTGATTTTATTTATACCGGCCTGCTTTTCAAGCCTTTGAAAGAATTGACCTAGGTCAAGAATTCCATTAGTATATAAATCGCTAACATCATATCTTGCAGTAATTTTTTTTCCATGTTTAAAGAAACATATCATATTTTGTACATGCAAGGTCACTACTTTACGCACGTCGTCATTTTGGATGACGTCATATACGTTGGGCTGTGAAGCTTTTTCATTAAATTGCATAGGCAATTTTTCATTATTATCTCCTGCGCAGGATTTTTGTCTACTTTGTTGCCTGGTAGTGACTTTCAGGACTTTTATTTGTATGTCTTTGAGGTCTTGAATGGTTATTCTTGATAACGCATCCGCTACATGATTATCTTTACCCTTCAGGTATTCAACGGTGAAATTATATTCCTCTAGTTCAAGTCTCATACGTGTTAGCTTTGAGCTTGGATTTGTCATTGAGAACAAAAATGTTAACGGTCTGTGATCTGTTTTGACAGTGAAATGTCTACCATAAACATATGGTCTGAAATAAGTAATTGCCCAATGAATTGCTGCCAATTCTTGTTCTGTTGTACTTTTATTACTTTCGCCCTTAGTAAACGATCTTGATGCATAAGCAACTGGGAGTTGGAGTCCATTTTTGTTTTGGGTTAAAACTGCTCCACATGCTTGCTTACTTGCATCTGTTATTATGCAAAATTCTTTGCTGAAATCTGGGTATTGTAATAAATTTGGATTTATTAATGATGATTTGAGATGTTCGAAGGCATGCTGACAATCAGCTGTCCATTCGAATTTAACATCTTTTTTACATAATCGTGTTATGTGACGAGAGTATTCGGCAAAATTTTGGATAAAACGTCTATAGTAATTGCAAAATGCAACAAATCGTCTAGCGCTGTCTGCATCATGTGGGACGGGGTAATTTTTAATGATGTCGTATTTTTTGTCGTCTGGTAAGATTCCTTTATCTGTGCATTTGTGTCCCAAAAATGTGACTTCGTGCATGAAAAATGAACATTTTTCAGGATGTAGTTTAAGATTGTATTTCCTACATTTCTCAAAAACATCAGTTAAGTTTTTGAGCATATGCTTTTCGGAACAACCAATGACTATTAAATCATCCATATAAAGGAAAGCTTGAGAAGGCTCCAATCCGGAAAATGCTATAGTCATCATTCTCTGGAAGGAATTTGGCGCTATTTTTAAACCAAATGGCAATCGCGTGAAGCGATATGAGCCATTACTTGTTGAGAAAGACGTTACATCTCTTGAACTATTTTCGAGTTCAATTTGATGAAAACCAGACATTAAGTCTAGGCATGAGAAGTATTTTGCTCTCCCTAATTGATCTAAAATATCATCAATTCTAGGTAGTGGAAATTTATCCGACAACAGTTTTTTATTAATTTGACGATAGTCAATGACTAATCGCCATTTTTTCTTGTCAGAACCGGGAAGAGATTTCTTCGGAACTAACAGAAGTGGGCTGTTATAAGGTGATACAGACGGCTCGACTATCTTATTGTCGATTAATTTTTGAACTTGAACTTCTATCTCTTCTTTATGACTATGAGGGTTTCTATAATTTTTTATATAAACTGGTTCATCATCCCTCAATCTTAGTTTTTGTTTGTAGAAATTGTTTATTGTTATTGATTCGGTTTCAAGTCCGAATACATCACTGTACTGTGTGCATAAATTAGTTAATTTTTTTTTAAATTGTAATGGGAAATTTTTTGTTAAATGAGATAATACAGTTTTTTCTCTATTTTCAGGATTATTTTGAACTATGTCGTAGTTCGAAAGTGATTCATATGTTAAATTTTTAATATTTACTATTTGGTCGGTACTGGTCGTATTCAGTAATCGGACAAATGCATTTTGGGTGTTTGCAACTGTATTTGCAACATAAATGCCTTCTTTAATTTCCTGGTTTGGAATTAAAACACTATCTTCATCTGATAATAGATTAATCTTTCGGACAACTTGGGATCTTGCTGGTAGAATAATGGAGTTATTACCAGAACTGTATGTTATTGGGACATAAATCGGAAAATTTAAATTATTTGGTCTCATTATGAGCCAATCTTCATTAGGTTTAAAATCTAACTGGCAATTGAATTTTTTAATGAAATCAATGCCTATTATTCCATCACATGGTATTGCGAAATGCAAATCTACCAAATGAAAATCGTGTGGAATTATATATTTACCTGTCTGAATTTCTATTGATATTAATCCCTTTGACTGTATTAATTCATGTCCTATACCTTGAATATTAATCTTTTTATTTTCATTAATATTATGAAAGATATCGGAATTTTCTTTTAAAAGTGAAATATCTGCACCAGTGTCTATTAAAAAGACAAGATTTTTGTTTGTTTCTATATTGAAAAAGTTAACGAAAATATTGAGACTAAGATTGATGGTGTGAACTTTATAGTTTACTGTTGAATATCTGAGGGTTGTTGTGAGTTTCCCGAATTGTTTTGGGTAACTCTTACATTATTGTTATTATTGTGGCCTCGATTGCCACGGCCTCTAGAGTTTCCTCTATAATTACCTCTTCCACCATTATGTTGGTTATTACTATATTGGTTATTGTAGTTATTATTATAACCACTAAAATTACCTCTATAGTTTCCACGTCCTCTATTTCCGCCACGATGTGGTCG
>JAWNNK010000744.1:0-50835 GCA_035045065.1 Hirtodrosophila trivittata | reverse complement strand
CTTCCTCTCTGTGATGTTAAATAACATCTCATCGAGGAGGCCTCCAAGCTCCTCCATTAATACTGACTCTTCACCGCTTCGATGGGCCCGCATTTTTTTTGGGGGAGTCTTGCGCGGTGCGCTGTTAGGGCAGCTCACTTCCCGACCTCTTTTGGGTGTGTCTTCCCTCGGAGACATAACACCCTGTGACCTCGTCGGCACTGCTTCCACTCCCTGCGGAGACCTAGCTAGCCTGTTGCTCTTCGCAAAGGGGTTGGCAACCAGCTCTGTGGCCCTATTCCCCTCCACTTCTTCCACTTGTGCCTCGTGTGTGGGTGTGTGCGCGGTTGTTGTTGTGCACCGGGTGTGAGTGTGCGTGTGTGTGTATTCGCGGCTGGTTGTGTCTCGTGTGTGTGTGTGTGCGCGGCTGTTGTTGTGCACCGGGTGTGAGTGTGCGTGTGTGTGTATTCGCGGCTGGTTGTGCCTCGTGTGTGTGTGTGTGTGCGCGGCTGTTGTTGTGCACCGGGTGTGAGTGTGTGTGTGTGGGTATTCGTGGTTGCACGTGGCCGTGATCTGTGGTTGTTGCTATTGTTGTCGTTTTATTATTTATCATTTATTATTTCAAGTTATTGTGTGATGTTAATTTGTAATATTTGATTTAGTTTTATTTAGTGCGTTTTAATCTCCTGCCCATGAGTAACACTCCATGTTACTCGCCGATCACGTCCGTTCCGTTTCGATGCTCTAGCTCAACTCTCATTTGCCCTTTTTCTAATTAGCATCGCGACCTAATGCTAATACGATTCTGCCGCTCGTCTTATTGCTGGACCCAAAGATAAAAGCGCATGCTCTCTTTGTTGTTGTTGCGCGCATGTGTAAGCTGCCCTTTTCGTTCGTAATGTCTGTGTGTAAGTCACAACGGCGAGCGCGTATGCATAAGCTTATCTGCATTTGATCTCGCTCTCCCACTGCTGGACAGTGAGCGCGCATGCAAAAGCTTATCTTGCATTTTCTCTCGCTCTCCCACTGTTGGACAGTGAGCGCGTATGCAAAAGCTTATCTTGCATTCTATTGGTTCAACTTTTGAGATGAGCTCTTCTGTATTCGTGGGCTGCCGTTGCTTATCTCTGTTCGAAGCGGCCGAGTGTTGGCCCCGATAGTGGGTTTCCTGCTGCTTGCCCTGAAGCGCGTAGCTTGTTTTAAGCTAACTATACTACTATGTAAAAAATAATAATTCTACATTGCTGGTTCCATGCCCTTTGTATTTAGTTTATGTAAGGAGGATTTGACTCCTTACAATGTTTTATTAAATTTTCTTGTCCTTTCATTGGTCTATTACAACAGCAATGACTTTTTAAAATGTTATTTTTTTTGTTTTTGCCACAATTTAAAATTTTCTATCTTTAATTTTTCAACAATTAATTATTGATGTAACTTTGTTACTCCTTGAAATTATATTTATTAATTCTTTGTTTTGAGCTTTGTTTGTATTGTTAAAGTATACCAAATGGTAATATATTTTATATTTACTTTTAATTTTAATGCCTTATCTCATTAAATATGGTAAAAATTAGTTGCATGAGGAAGTTAAGTTTGTGCAAATGTATGTTAAAGGCAGAAGGGACTCGATAAAGTATATAAGTTAAATTTAATTACTCGGATTTCCCACCGAGTACATAGGTGCCTCAATTTGGACACAGGTGTCTAACTCTAAAAGCGCTGATCAATGCACGAGGGCGCAAGGTTGGCATTACCGCAGAAAATGTTGTCGGCCCCGCCGGCTAAAACCATAATGTAATACAAAAGGGCAGAATAAAGATAGAACTGAAGGGCTTGCAATAAGGTCTATTTTTAAAGATTTGTTGTTTTAAATTATTTAATACACTAAAATCGACGAATTTGTGTTTAATGTTTATAGTGGTGGGGGAATTACATAAAGAGCAGGTAGAAATTCTATTGATGTTGAAATAATGTTGGTGGATTAGTCTTGTATGACCTAGTCTGAGCCTGGTGAATTTGCTTTCTCTATTGTTGAAGTTATTTTCATGTTTTTGTAGCTGTTTTCGCTATTTTGTAAAATTTTTGCGATAGAGAAGTCGGCAGAGTTGAGTAGGCATTTTGACAGTTCGGCGGTCAGAAAGTCTATTGTTTGTTCTATAGTTTGTATATTTGCTTCTAGAAGCATATTGTGAATCGGGGTAGAGCGGGATGCTCTAAGTGACATTCTATTAGCGGCATTGAGTGATGTTTTTATTTTGTTTAATATGTTTTTTTGTGTAAAGCCATATATAAATAAGGCGTAATCAATTTTGGCTATTACTGTTGGTTTTGTGAAAGAGAGTACCGATTGCGAGTTGCAATAAAATCTGGGACTAGCGAGGGAATTGATAATATTTAAATTTTTAGCTAGTGAGCATTTCAGTTTTTTTATATGTATGTTTTTATTTTGATTTTTAATTGAGAGACATATGGTATTGGAATTGTGTTGCAGAAAATGTTGCATTGGTAGTTGTGTTTGCGACAAAAGTGTAAATGCTGGCATTTTTCTAAAGACAACTTTGCTACTGAGTATGAACACCAAGTATCAATGTTTTTAAATAACAGGTCTAGATTAAGATTTAAAATTATGTTTTTATTTAAGTTGATAATTAGAAAGAAATAGTCATCAAAGGCGCTAAATTTAATTTCTTTTTGACGTGTTGTAATATTTGTTAATTTGTTGAATGCGAATAACCGATGTTGGTGAGCCATGTGGTATCCCGTTGTGTAGCGGACGAGTATTTGATTTCTGCGATGCTATTTTAACAATTATTTTTCTATTGGCCATGAAGATTATGACATATAATATTGGATTATTTTGGGTCCACACTTCCATTCAATTATTTGATAAACTATTGTATGTACTCCAACTCTATCGAAGGCCTTTGAAAATTCGATGATTATCGAAGTATGTATTTTTATGGCTAAAGATTTAGTTATAAGGGAATCAGCGTAGAGCAGACTCTCGGTAACCGATTTATTTTCTTGAAGCCGAACCAAATTCTTTTTGATATTATTTTGTCAAGTGTTTTTGCAATGCAACAGTTTAGCGATATAGGTCTCTATGAGGATGTTTGGGTTTGGCTTGAGTTTGGTTTTGGGATATATTGTTAAAAGGTTTTATGAACAGTTTTTAATCATTGGATATGTATTGCTATTGAGACCAGGAATGGATCCTTTTAGACATTTTAGAATATTTTCGAACTCTATGAAGGTGGTGTCTTTTTCTATTAGTTTCACTGAATAAGATAATGGGTAATTGCATACCTGATATAGTATTTGTGTGACGAAAAATTGTTGAAGATATCGTTATTTCCGGAGTTTGGCGACCAGTAGTTATCTAAAATATCTGCTAAGTCTTTTTAATATGTAGTTATACGGTTGTTTTAAAGGTTTTCTAGGCAATGAATGGTTTTGGTTGGGTTTAAACCACAGAAGCGTCTAATATTCGCCCATTTTTTGTCTGTTGGTGTGGTTTTGAATAGGGAATTTTCTCTTCTATAGCTTATTATATTTTTGTTGTTTATGAACCTTCTTAGTGCTCTCCATTTTCTATTCTTTTCTTCGCTGAGTTGGGCTAAGTTTGAATTTCACCAAGGTACCTTATGATTACCTATGATGGGTGAAGTCTGGTTGTATGTGTGGTGTGCGCTTATAAAAATCATCTTATTACTTATTACTAATGCTGCCTCCTTATTAATGTTGTTGGTTATTGGGAAATGAGTAATTAATGTGCTTGTTGGGGTGAAGAAGGATGGCCACTCAGCGTTCTTGGCTTTGAAATATGTTCTGGCTATATTATCGATTCTAGGGTTCGGAAATAGGGATATAAGGATAGGGAATTGATCGCTGCCATGTATAGTAGGTCTTTAAAAATTTTCCATTCAGAGCAGAGCGTAAGATCAATGTGTCCAGAGTATAACTTGCTCTTGTTCGATAAATACTCGCAATTGCAATTTTGAATTAAATTTGGATAATTTATTGAAAATCAACTATAATGAGTTAAAGTGTTTATCAAGAGATGTGGAAAATATAATTATGTCGTCTAGATACGCTAAGTAACGTTTATTAAGCAAAGGTAAAAAATGAAAATAATTCATTCATGAAATGTAATGCGTGAGTTTTTAATACCAAATGCAGTTTTTGATATGGATTCTGAATCCATTTCTATTTGATGAAATCCTCATGTCAAGTCAATAGTTGTAAAATATTGACACCTCCCTAGTTTACCAAGCATTTAATCCATATTCCTGTACTTGTTTTTCAATATATGTATTTTCTATATAAACAAAACAGCGAAACAGATGATATAAAAAAAAATGGCACGTTGGCTCTTATTAACTCTTTATTAATCAAATCGGTCTATATTCTGGTGTGTACAAGTCGTCAGTAGTCTGTCGTCAATCGTCAATCGTCACTTTAAAAATCTGTAAAGTCACTGTAAAAATCTGTAAGCTGTTAGAAAATACAAAATCAGAGCACTTAAAATACGAACCCTAGTCTCCTGATACCGAACGAACAACTGAATGCACAAAGAATCAATGCACAAAGCAACGGGCAACAGCTCCGCTTGATCTGAGCGATTCTGCATGTGTTGTTGTTATTGCTTTACAGTTACTTATTTTACAGTATTTTGCGTGTATTTATTGATGCAGCCGCAGCCCCTGTTGGAAATTGGCTGCGCTGCTGTTATATTATATTTAGTTGACAGACCTTGTAGAAATTACGGTAACAATATTAATTTAGATTCTGTGTTAATCATTTCATTTATTACCGTTGTGTGTGATTTCTAAGGATTAATATTCTCCGGTTCTGTTAACTGAAAATTGTCGCCAAAAACTTAATTGTTTTAATTTTATTAGGCTGATAGCATTGATCGTAGTCAATGTTATTTTGTTTGTACTGCAGTTGGTGGTAAATTTGTTCGTTGTGTTTATAGGTTGGTTGGTCTGGAAAGTCTGGGTTCCCATTGAACCTAGGCTGTACATATTATCGTCTATGCATTAATGGGTTAATTACAATGCCCAACAATGAAAATGTTTCGGAAAAACTTGCCTTGAACTTCTTGCTTTGAAGTGTTTCTAAGATTAAAATTCGTTAAATCAACATGCCACGGAAATGTGTAAATTTAGTGTTACATATGTGGTGCAATAAGGTTTTCGTCATAGAAACGCAATTTGATAATCACATTATATTATAGCAGATTAACATATAAGAAGTTTTAACCCTAGTCAGAGAAGTGCCTCCCGTGGATATCAAATCAAACTAGGTTTTACTGTTATTTTTAAACAACTTTAATAAAATTTGTATGAAACGTGAAAAAAGAAAATTATCCAAGAATAACTTTATAATGGATCTATATATCTACAAAGAGAATAGCTCAATAATAATGGTAATGGTAATTTTATGGGGTTCTATCGATAAGATCTATCGGATGGTTTCTGCGCGATCTTCTGCGCATTCGAAAGCTCCATTTTTTGCGGCTTGTTAATGCTAATGTACGCCGATGATGTGAAGCTGTGCTTATTATATAATGACAACAACTCTCCTTTTTTATTGCAGTCAGATCTGGATTTGTTTTTTGCTTGGTGTAAATGCAACTTGTTGTTTCTGAATTGCACTAAATGTAAGTTTATGTCATTCTATAGAGTACGCCTCACATATTTAATAACGTGCTTGACCGGATTTCCTTGAGAGACTAGATTGTGTCACGAACCTGGATATTCTTCTCGAAAATTGATTAAAATTTGATAGGTATATTCCAATTCAGCGAATCAGGCGACTCAATCTTTAAATTCATCAAACGATGATCTAAGGAATTTGACGACCCATATACGACTTAACTTCTGGTTCCATTCTGGAATACGGATCTTGTGTGTGGTCTCCACAATATTCGTACTCCAGGACAGACTGTAAAGAACCTCGAGACCTACTGGTAACTGGTAGCACTTACTCTCAAATACTTGTACTACTAATTTTTCTATGCATGAAGCTTTTCCAGTGCTGTGTGTTGATTATAACAGACTTTGTCGAGTTTATTCTTAAGTTTTTAGCACGTAGTAACTAAAACTAATAGCTTTACAATCTTACTGATCCGATTGGGTTTTTCCCAATCCTCGTATCAAATGTTGAATCATTTAATACACTTATCTTGAATACCCCAGATATAAACTTTAATTGTAAGGTTAAATTCTTAATATCAATTTAATCGAAGCATTTCAATTATATTTAATGTTAAAGGTAATCTTTTTACTCTCAAATTTTTTTGATGTTACTTGGGTCCATGATCACTTTCGACGACTGTAGTAGAACATCACATAGAAATCAGGCCAATTTGAATATTCACCTCCAAATTACGGCAATTGAAGTTTGTTATGAAAAACATCACGAAAACAGCACGAAATAGTGCATAACGAATTTTAATAACGCACAATATTTCTGTGCCATATTGCTAGCAAAACTCCCTGTAAACCGACACAGTCAGAATCACTGAATCAACTAACTCTTTTTTCAATTTCAGCAAGAACATCTATTGTACGTAAAAGAGCATATTGCTCTGATTTTCACTAGTTCGTTAGAGATTCGCTTAACTTCGATTTCGTTCTACAAACTGTGCCAAATTTTTCTGGATTTCCAAACTTAAGAATACAGCTGATGTTTTGTCAAAGGAAGCTGCTGCACGTTAGTTTTTTCTAGATAGTAAAATTGACAAAGTACTTATCTTAGAAAACTTTATAAACTGGACTAATAAGCGAAAATACATCGCAGAACACAGAGTGTCAAAGTTTCAAGTCAACATTGAACAAGCAGCTTCCTTACTGATGTTACATGGCTTTTTATCACAAACGTTTCCAAGTATATGCTAGGCTTAACATACTTTTATAAAATATTTTATTATAAACAGAAACTAATAAATAATATTAAACAATATTTTAATGTATTGTTTTACTATGATGAAATAATAATAAATGGAGTAATAAATATTCATTTACACTTACAATTCATATCAATTTGAACAATAGCCTCAACAACAGATGCTCTAGGGTGATTTAAGGCTCTGCAAATAACTCTAGAGTTAAGATCGTCTCTTCCAAGAGGTCCAAGAGTAATTTCACTTCGAAGAACTTTTCCTCCTGATAAAAGGTTAGTATCACTCGAAATTTCACTCCATCTCGATACCACTTTAAAGATGGTATGGGATGCCCTGCGAAAGAATGAATAATTTAAACAATAATGAACATTTACAAAAATATCAAGCATTTCGTATCCTATGTTATACTATATATAAGTATATGTAAATGATTTTAACATTTCGGATTGTAGGTTCTTGGATAGCTCATACAATTGAAAGATGCATAAGGATTTTAAATCAGCATTGCACTCGCAGGAATTCATTTAGAACACAAATGTTAAATGTTTATATACAATAATTTTATATATGTGTACATGACTTACTTATTTGGAGTCCACTACAAAATTCATTCTTAACTACACTATGCAACAATATTTACCGTTTGACACAGCATGCAAATTTACACAGTTGGAACATTTTATTTTAGTCTAATTATATTGCATAAAATCTACAAATACCTAAAATTGTCCGTCACCAAAAGTCTGCGTACCCGAAAGTGTGGCCTTCTTATTATCCAGAGTGTACAATCATGAAAAATTAACAGACCGTGATCTAGTTTCAATATGCTTTATATCGAAGTGTACAAAGTAAAGACAACGGGTAATCCAGCAAGAAGTCGACCTGTGAACAGAGATACCAACATAAAACGACGCGATACATTTTTGGGGACATAAACGAATCTATCTATTTTATTTTATGCGTCTGATGAAATTGCTTTCGAAATATGGGAAGCAGAATTAGAACAACAGAAAGCTCATGCCTTGGAGTGATTTACAAAGTTTTATTTGTGCCAAAATGTCGTTCAGAAGCATTTCCAGACACATGAATTCCTGGAAAACAGTGCAAGGCACGCTATTAATTGAGTTTAAGTTGAGACTCAATAGCAAGCAGATACACGCGCACTTGAGGGAAGCCAAACTTCGATCCAAATACACTTTATTTATTTTTCGAGTATTTTTATCCCATATCAGATGTCGTTTAGACATTTAAAGGTTCGATATAAACAATGCCGTGACCGAGATAACATGACACGAGGCTTACAAAATAATTTCGATGTATAAACCGGGAAAGTCGAAGATAACGCACATCGAAATCACGCATTATAGAGAAGTATTGTTGCCGAATGGTATAGTTGAAGAGTTGAAGTTAGAGTATACAAATCAGTTGTTTTGGTAAAAGAGTGATGGCACGCCATGGTTGTGTATTAATTTCAGATGCATTAATAAATCTATTTTAAAAGACCACTTCCCATTGATAGGTGACCAGCTTGATCGTTTGCAAGATGCTGTAGTATTCAGTAAGATTGACTTAAAGAATGAGTTCTTTCAAATGCCAGTAGCCGAGAAAATATACCTTTTTTATCCCAAGCGATCAATATTAGTTCCACGCGGAAAAGCGGTATCCAATGCCACTAAAGATTAAAGTCTCCAGGCTCAGGACTCCGGTGAAACTGAAACAGCTTGAGAGTTTTGTGGGTGTAACAAGATACTTCAGAAATTTAATCTATATTCAGGCTTTAATTGCCAAGCGATTGACTAATTTAACGAAGAACAAAGCAAAGTTTATGTATGGTTGGCGTTGGACTCCCCTTAACTGATCATATCTTACAATTTATCTGTAACTTACTTATCAATACTTCATTGGCGCTTAACAATCATCGGGCTTGGGATTTAAGTTTTATAGGATTGTGTTTATAACAAAAGTGGCCTGATTGAATCAGCCGAAGTTTGATCTGGCTCTGCACTTTTGGCGTAGGAATTTTTATGATAATAACATCGACAAGAAGGTATTAGTTTACTGCTAGCATTCGCAGTGTGGCTATTGCCATTTAAAAGTTTCCACGCAGGTTTGGAATACCATGTACCAGATTCAAGCACACCAGGTGCAGCACCGTTAACTGATAACCATACAAAACATCGCGTCGGAAAGCAGCAACTGTAGACTCACTATACATTCGGTGGCTTTTCATCAGATGGTTGCGCAGGATGTGCAGCCATAGTATATAGTTAAAAATTAAAGCTTTATAACTATATATTGAACATATTGACATATATTCAGTTAACAAGCGTAAAAATTTCGGGCGAAATATATAATAATACCGCTGGCATATGGACTTTATCGCAAAGTTGAAAATCTTTCACCTGACTCACAAATTATGCAAGGATATTGATTTATTTTTGTTATATATTTTTATTATATATTTATATATTTATTTATTAATTTATTTATTTATTTATTACAAATTTTAATCTATAATTGAGAAGAATTCCCAAATCGGTGACACAGTCTTATCTCTCAAGAGAAACCCGGTCGAGCATGTAATTAGATGTGTGAGGCGTACTTCTATAGAATAATATAACCTTACATTTAGAGAAATTCAGAAACAACAAAATGCATTTACACCAAGCAAAAAACAAGTCCAGGTCCGATTGCAATAAATAAGGAGATTTGTTGTAATTATATGATAAACACAGCCTCACACCATCGGTGTACATTAGTATATGGAGTGAAGGAAAACAGACGGGAGATCGGAAGGGTGGCTACCCTGGGCTACACCAGAGGTAGCAAATACAGACCTAGACAGTGAGGTTTTAAAAATAGATTTTTGGGATCTACAAGAAAGAAATTCGGAAATCCACATAAGAAGGCTGTGTGGAATTCCGATAGTACTAAGTTTTTTAAGCAAGACATAGTGGTTAACGGAATCGAAAGCCTTGCTGAAATCTTCCAAATGACATCATATCAATTTGCTTTTTTTTCTGAAAGCCTTTGATAACAAGGGAGGTAAATTCAAGTAAGTTAGTGGTAGTAGATTTTGATTTCACAAAACCATGTTGGCAGGGTGATATCATATATCTACATGAGTGTTGTAGTTAAGATGTTATCAGCTTCTCAAACACTTTAGGCATCGCGGATAATTTGGAAATACCCCTATAGTTCCTAACATCAGACTTTGAACCATGTTTGTGAAGGGGAATTATAAATGATTCCTTCCAAATGGTGGGGAAAGAGCACGAGTTAACAGACAATTCAAATAAGAGAAAAATCTGAAAGATTATTCGAACTCTTAAATCTTTTATAATATCTAGACTTCACATTTTTAAGCATTGCTAATTCTTTAGAGAACCAAGGAGGTCTATTAGTTCTCCTGGGAAGCTCATCTGGAACGCATTGGTCAAAAAGTGATTTTATAATATTATAAAAGATTGAAGTAGCACTGTTAATGTCAGTACAAGAGTACAGTTGCGACCAGTTTGTTTCTAAAATTAATGAATTAAGTTTTATAGAATCTGTCTTACGGAAACAGCGTAATTTTACGACCGGGTTAATAGAACAAATATGCTCACATGTAGGCAGTTCAAAAACTAAGTCTAAAGTAGGATGATAGGGGTCTTTGGGGACAACTAAAGGACAAGTTTGTATTACAGTACTAGAAAAAGGATCCGATGCAAAAATAAGGTCAAGTAGACGACCATTACAGTTTCGAACCGGATTAATTTGAGAAAGAGACATCTGTAAAGCGAATTGATAAATTCGTGAGATGTGGATGGCATCAAAACACTTGGAGAGTCAGACCATACCATCTGGCAAATTTAAGCCACCAAATACAAAGAGGTAATCACTACTAGGAAAGTAGTGACGAAATGGACTCAATAGCAGAAATATGCTGTTGGCGAGGTGCATCGAGTCCGAGCTCTCAGTTTATATTAATCAGCTTTAATTCTGGACTGACTTAAAAAATCTACTCTGTTGGATTCCATCCGATGCGCGCAAGTTCCAACAGTTCGTACAATTACGAATCGGAGAAATTTTAGAGGGATCCGAGGTTGCGATCTGGCGGTGGATGCCGTCCGCACAAAACGTAGCTGACGAAGGTACCAAATGAATAAAGACACCCGATCCCAGCGGATTAACACCGTGGTTTATCGGACCAGCCTTTTTGTTTCTGGACGAGATGCAGGGGCCAATCACCAACTTGCAAATAAACAATATGGAATCTTCTTGCTTCATCATGCTGAGATGTCCACGCATATATCAACATTTGCATGAATATCACCTTATCCGCACCGATTTAGTAAACTAGAACGGCTGCGATCGGTACAACGACGCCTACTGAACTATTTACGAGCCATATACAAGAAACCGGGTGAAGGGCCACTCCACGGTCTCTTCCAATTAAAATATGAAATGTTAAAAGGAGGCAGAGTTCAACGAAAAAATCTGCTGCCTGAGATCTGGTAGCGGTATGTGCAATCGCAAGAGCATATTGCCCAAGTGCTCCCCCCTACCCACTACCTTGAAGAGGTGGGGATTCTAAGAATCAAAGGACGAATTGATGCAATAGAAGGCCTCGAAATCAACGTGAACCGCCCTATTATCCTACCAACACGACACCGTGTGACATATCTGATAGTAGAATTTTATCACATGATGTGTTCTCAAATGAATTGTTCTCTAATGCCTCTTCTCTTTCTTCTTTAAAAGCTTCTCTTTTCCATCAGCATCATTCAAAGACAAATTTTACCATGGAACAATACACTCTGAAAAAACGCGCTAAAATTGTTCAGCTTTATATTCAAAATAATTTCTCAATTGTGAAAACCAAGCGTGCGTTTTGTGCAAAAAATAAAGTTAAAAGTGCTCCCGGTGGCAACACCTTAAGACGTTTATACGCAAAGTTTAGAAACTCCGGCAATGTTAATAATTCTCATCACTCATCCAGACAACGAACAAGACGTTCCGATGAAAATATTGATGCCGTACGAGCCAGTGTTGAGGCTGATCCAAAAAATCAAGCTATTGCGGTTCTCAGGAACTTGGAATCGCTCGGACCAGACTCCGACGCATAATTCATAATGATGTGAAGATATTTCCGAACAAAATCCAAATAGCATATAAACTGACTATCCGCGTCGCATGGATTATACCAAATGGTGCATTGAAATGTATGTGAACCAACCAGACTATTGGCGTAAAATCATCATGTCAGACGAGGCACATTTCACGTTAAATGGAGGCCTAAATAAACAAAATTATCAATTGTATACCACTGAGAACTCTCAATTTATTGAGGAAGTGCCCCTATACGTCCAAAAAGTCACAGTTTGGTGTGGTGTTTGCGCGAATATGAGCCTCGGTCCGCATTTTTACCAAACCAATCGTGGAGTCACCACAACCGTCAATGGCGATCATTTTCGAGCCATGATAACCGATTTTGTGATCCCAATTGTTCGAGAAAATGGTTTGGATGACTTCTGATTTCAACAGGATCGCGCTACATGCTATACAGCACAACAAACAATCGATTTATTGCGGCCATAGTTCTCCGAACGACTCATATCGAAAAGAGGCAATTTTGACTGGCCATCTAGGTCACCAGATTTGACGCCACAAGACTTTTTTGTGGGCTATTTGAAATCCAAGGTATACGTTAGCAAGCCAAGGACACTAGCTCAACTCAGCCAACATACGCCGCAAAATCAGACCCATATCGGCCGATACATTAGCAAAAATGATGGAATATGCCAAAAAAAAAGGCACATTTCGCAGCCAAAGCTAATGGCGGCCATTTACGCGCCACCTTCAAAAACTATTTCTTACATTTTTCCAAGGACTATAATAAATGATTTTTAAATGAACAAACAGTCGCAAATCGATCGTGAAGGCGACAAGACCTTTGACTTTAATCGTGTTCCGGAGTCAAATAAATAAAAAATAAAAATTTTAACTGTGCAGTGAAGCGAAAGAGATGCTGAAAATCGTACAAATTCATTTCTTTGTGCAACTAATTGTTGTACTTAGAAGAGTTAAGTTCCTTAAACTAATTACAGAAAACTAACAAAATAAAAAATAAAATAAACAAAAAAAAAAAAAAGCAACAATAAAAACAATGAGCCAAAACGACATGAGGGCCGCGCGTCAACGTGAGCAAGACGAACGTCTCTTCACAAACTGTAAATAACACCGAGCTTACTGCTGACCAAGCGTGGTCACTCACTCCCAATCCAATCAAAACCAATACGCTCAGTATGAAAACAAACGACAGAGCGCGATCTTGCTCGCCGTCAATTCCAACAACAATAAACACGCTAATGAACGAAATGCGTACTTCCCCCATGCCGAACCTCACTCCGCAACAAGTGCACACGACAAAACTGTGCACATCAACGGTAACTAGCATAGTAACTTCTCTCGAGTACAACTGCTACGACAACAACAACTGCAACCATATTACCCGCTCGCCCTGTCGCTTCGACAACAACCGCTGCTTCTGCTAAGTCAGCAATGTTACCTGCTCTCCCAGCGAAAAAAATACTTCTATACAGACTGGTATGGATCGCTATATACAAAATTTGTCAAAGAGCAACCAACCCAAAATAAACCGCAGTAATCCAAATCAAACACCCAATCAAAGTAACAGATTTGCAATTCTCGCAGACGTACTGGATGAACCTGATTCTGAAAAAGACATCAGGAAAAAGCCGAAGCCGCCACCAATATACATCCGAGAAAGAAGCTCTAAAGCTCTCGTTAAAAAAATAGTAGACCTGATTGGAAAAGGTAATTTTCATATAATTCCCCTAACCAAAGGAATTATTCACGAGACCAAAGTGCAAGTCAAAATCGAAGATAACTACAGAGTGCTGACCAAATACCTAAACGATACCAACATAATCTTCTATACGTATCAAGTAAAAAGCAGCAAAGGCCTGCAAGTGGTACTAACAGGCATCGAAACTGATGTAAAACCTGCTGATATCTCAGAGGCTCTGAAGGAACATGGATTCAACGCGAAGATGGTCATCAACATACTAAACGAGGACAAGAAGCCCCAACCTATATTCAAAAACGAACTCGAACCAGATAATAAGGCACTCAAGAAAAACGAAGTGCATCCAACCTATAAACTGCAGTTTCTACTGCACCGTAAAATCACTGTCGAAGAGCCACTTAAGCGCAATGGACCAGTGCAGTGTGCAAACTGTCAAGAGTTCGGTCATACATGATCCTACTGCAATCATACAGCAAATTACCGAGGTTGTCCTGTGTACAAGGAACTAAAAAACCGGATACATCAACGAGTGACTTCACTACACTCCCAAACTGTACAGAATACATTTACACCCTCCAAATGTAATGGAAACGTAACGCTCGCAAATACATATATACCCTCTAAAACAAATGAAAATGTAACATTCGCCAGTGCACTTAAGACTGGCCTGGTTAGCCCCGCACCCACATGTCCTATACCACCTTTCGCTTATGCGGAGCAGACACACAAACACCAACCAATAATAAATCCACAAAACAACATTGAATCGTTGATAATAAATCTGCAAGAAAGCATGAAAGAATTCATGATATTTATGCGCACTACTCTGCATCACGACACAAACTTGAACTGACTCAATTTCTCCACAATAAGCAAATCGACGTGATGCTACCTGCGGAAACACACCTCACAAGCCAGTATAACTACCAAATAAATGGCTACTCTTTCTACGGCACAAATCACCCAGATGGAAAAGCACATGGTGGTTCTGGAATCTTAATAAGAAACCGTATTAAACACGTTTTTCGCAATGATTTTACCAAAAATTACCTACAAACGACATCTATTAATATATACTCGTCTAGTGGTAATCTAACTCTTGCCGCGGTGTACTGTCCTCCGTGCTTCACAATATCCGAAGACGAATTTATGGGTTTCTTAAGCACGCTAGGCGAACGTTTCATAGCAGCAGGTGACTACAACTCCAAGCACACGCACTGGCGATCTCGTCTTATGACCCCAAAAGAAAAGCAACTGTATAACGCAATCTCTACTGTAAGTAACAAACTCGACTTTGTTTCCTCGGGTAGACCTACTTACTGGTCAACAGATCCCAAAAAACTGCCTGACATAATGTATTTTGCCGCAACAAAAAGTATTCCCCGCAATCTGATTTCCTCGGAATCTCTTTCGGACCTATCATCTGACCACTCACCCGTACTCCCTAAATCATCTACAGCGCCCGGATCTTGAGGAGCAGTCATGCAGATTAACATCGTACAGAACTGACTGGATTAAATACAAAAAATATATAAGCTCTCACATCGCACTAACACCAAGGTTCAATGACAAAGCAGATGTAGATCATATTGTACACCATCTGGAATCTGTTCTAGTCGCAGCAGCACGTTATGCAACACCACAATCTACAAATGCACCGCCGAAGATAAAAAAGACGAAAGCACAAATAGAGCAGCTCGTTCTAGAGAATCGTCGTCTAAGATGAGAATGGCAATCTCACAGATCGCCATCCGCAAAGCAAAAGCTTAAAGACGCCACAAGAAGACTTACAAAAGCGTTAAAACAAGAGCAGAAGGGAGAAACTATCCCCATCAAGTACAAAACACCCACTATGGAGAATCGGGAGTACTGTTCTGCGATATTTTTGGATGTGGCCCAAGTCTTTGACAGAGTCTGGCTAGATGGACTGATGTATAAAATAAAAACAATGCTCCCTAGTTGCACACACAATCTGCTAGAGTCGTACCTTTACAACAGAGCATTTTTAGTGAGATGCAACGCTGCCATATAAGTTGAGCATATCATAAAAGCTGGAGTTCGTCAAGGCAGCTATACATCCTTTATACAGCGGACATCCCCACGAATGTTAACATTCACATTTGCTGATGATACCGCGATACTAAGTTGTTCGAAATGCCCACTGCGAGCAACAGCACAACTTGCTGGACATCTGGCGACTGTTGAGTAATGGCTATCTGGCAAAAATGCAAGCATGTTACGTTTACTTTAAACAAACAAGACTGCCCTTCAGTTACACTATATAATATTGTAATCCCAAAAGCAAACGAAGTAACGTATCTTGGCGTACACCTTGACAGACGCCTCACCTGGCGCAAGCACATTGAAGCTAAAAGGACACAACTAAAGCTAAGGGCCAACAGCCTTCATTGGCTTATCAACGCACGATCACCCCTTAGCCTGGACTATAAGGTTCTGCTATATAAGTCCGTCCTCAAACCGATCTGGACCTACGGCCCTCAGCTCTGGGGAAATGCTAGCAGCAGCTGTATTGACATCATCCAAAGGGCTCAATCAAAAATTCTGAGAATGATCACTGGGGCTCCGTGGTACGTTCGGAACGAATACATCCATAGATACCTGAACATCCCTCCAGTCAGAGACGTCGTAGTCCAGATAAAAGAAAAGTACTTCATAAAGCTCTCTGCCCATCAAAATCATCTTGCAAGAGATCTAACACGGTCTTCTAGGCGATCTCGTGTTCGCCGCAACGACTTTTCAGCCCATTGATAAATACTAGTAGACTCTTAGCAGTTGCAAATGTAATTGTTAATTAATATAGTTTTGTAAGATTTGTAAAATTATTGTTAGTCTCGTAAGAGAAGATCCAATAAATTAACAAATTAGAAAAAAAATACAATTATTATATCCAGGATATTCCATTCTCTCGATACTATAATACTCAAACACAAAAAAATACAACTCTTAGCTTATGCTGATGATGCCATTATCTTCTGCAACTGCTTAAATACAAATTTGCTATTCCTAACCTTCAAACAAAAACTTACTTATATCGTACAATGGAACTCTTGGTTTAATTAAATGTAAGGTATTCCGTATTTGTAACAAACATCGTTGTACATATCCAACTTCAACGGTTAATAACATAGCAAGAGAATATACATCTTGTCTTAAAGCCTTTCGCTGGACAACATCACTAGTTCATGCTACAAGAGCTTTAATACTGGTCAAAATCAACTATGGACTGGCAATCTATGGATGGTGCGCGCCATCCAACATCAAATTGTTCTCGCCCGCATACCATGCAGCCATACGACGAAGCATTGGCGCCTTCCCCACAACTCCGACGAAATGCTTTTTAGCTGAAGCGGGTCTTCCCGAAGTACAGAACAGAGTTGCGCAAGCTCAAGCTCATCCCTAAAATTTTTGCTCGACCAATCCAATTCTGCTGAATAACTTCAACATAACAATTAAGCAGCGTCGAATGCCTTAAGTCAAGTCTACAACCCGCAGATGTTCCAGTTTTTTCAAAAAAAAATCAATTGGATATGCCATATTCGTGGAACAAACTCAGCCCATCCCCTCTTTGGCACTTATTACAAAAATCTGTAACACCCAAAAGTGTATCGGGAATCGGGAACTGTTATCCCATTAGGAGTGCTCCCTGTATACTTTCCAATATTTTCCGCCGAAGTTGCACTTGTTCTTAAAGCAATTAAACATGCTCTCAAGCTTTAGGGCAAATTTATAATACACAGCGACAGTATTTCTACACTTAATGCCGTTAATAACACCTACAACCAAAACAACCTAATATGCGAAATTCGACATCTATGCGTCAAACATGCTACCAAAATGAAACTACTTTGGGCCCCTGTTCAAAGGGGTATAATAGGTAACAAGCTTGCGAATTCAGCGGCTAAACTGGCGGGACAATCTCCTTGCCTAACAGTCATCCTAGTTCAGAGAAGACTAATGGCACAACATTAGAGATTTTCCAAACAGGAAGGACATGACACAATGGTACACTTACGTCCAAAGGTTTAAACAATTTAACCCAAACAAGGAACACGTCCGGTACCCACCTTCATGGCACAGATGACACTGCAATTGTATAACCCGTCTCAGAACTGGTCATACCGCCTTAACCCACGACTACCTGCTTAAAGGAAATCCAAACCCAGATGCCCGAAATGCGGGGGAGAATTATCAATGCAATCCTTATTGGATACCTGCCCACAACATTATAACATAAGGATTTTTCTATTTGGCCAAATCCAACCTACTTCTCTCCTTACCTCACCTACTCCGATAATGTATAACTCATAATCAAATTCTTAGACATCAATACCATACTAAGTACCATATAATTTAACTGTTGAGTCGATGTCTTTAGATGTTAGCACTCCCTTCCCTTAGCTTTTATGTTTTATTATTGTTTTTCTATAATAATTAATCATGTAAATAAATAAATAATTATTGAGAGCACAAAAAAAACGCAACCATCTACAACAAAGCACAGGCACGGCGTACGTTCTCCGATTGGGCTCTGGAGAAGATGCGCCAAAAAGTTGTCAAGTCCTTTTTAAAAAACCCTTTAGTATGTGATGCTGGGGCAGATTGAAAATTCTTTTTTTTCTAAAATTAAATGCTTGAGCTTTTTCTTCATTTATGCTTATTGTTAATTTTAAAATATAGTTTGAAAGAGTCTTAAAGCCAGTTTGGATTTTTTCAATAAATTCGGCGGATAATAAGCCTGAACATATATATATATATGATAATATAATTGCAGTGTCATTTGCAAAAATATAAGTTGAGCACCTATTAAGAAGAGCAAAATAGGACGTGTTAATGTTTTACAAGAGAGAGGATAGGCAAGAGCCTTCGGGACAACGATGCCAATGTGCACTACTGTTAAGTTGGAAATTATTCTTTACTATAATTTTAATTCAAGAGAGTGGATCTAAAATGTTGTCTAAAACTTTTATCGAGATATTTATTTAATTCACTTTGGAAGTTCCAAAATGGAGGAGAATTTTTGTCTAGTGTATGAAGTAAGTTTTTCCAAGAGCGGTTTCGCTGCTTGCTTACCTTAAAAGAGATTTGACTGTTAAATTGATTAAGTAAGTCAAAATCATAAGGGTATCTGTACCGTTGGTAAATACGCCTACTATATTTACGTTCTTTGATTAATTCTTTGATGATTCTTTATTGGAAGTGCTTGAAGCTCGGTCGCTGTCTAACTTTATTTGGTTACTTAATTCTATTTAGAACAATAATTAGATTATCGATTTGATGTGTTATACTGATTGAGTGCAAGGTAATTGTTAGAATATTTTGCGTATGTTGTATATTGTACATATATTGCAAAAGTTCCCTACTTAGATCAAATCTTGACTGTTTGTTGGTTATGGAGTGATCGAACATGCTTATTTATTTATTTTTTTATATTTTACTTAGCCTATGTTTTAATTCTATTTAGAACAATAATTAGATTATCGATTTGATGTGTTATACTGATTGAGTGCAAGGTAATTGTTAGAATATTTTGCGTATGTTGTATATTGTACATATATTGCAAAAGTTCCCTACTTAGATCAAATCTTGACTGTTTGTTGGTTATGGAGTGATCGAACATGCTTATTTATTTATTTTTTTTATATTTTATTTATTTTATTCGGAAAGACGACTAAGAACAGTCGACATTAAAATCAATCATTATATTAAAATTAAAATTAAAAATCATTAAAATTTAAAAGTGAAAATAAGTAAAAGTTAAAAAAAAAAAAGAAGTCTGGAGAAAATAAAAAATGATTTTAAATTTTAATATAAATTTAAATTTAAATTGTCCCAACATCCTCGCAACAGGATTGGCAAAAACCAAAAAAAAAACACAATCAGAACAATGGGTATTAGTATTAGTAAAGGATTCACCGAAGGTGGTTGAAAAGCTAAAGTTTAATAGAACGAAGAGAATGTTCTGAAGAGAAAGCATGAAAGAGTGAATTGTAAAGAAAACATAGAATGCGAAAAGGATTATGCAAGACATAATCAGTGACGCATACCGGAAGATATAGAAGAAGATAGTTTCTAGTAGGTCTATAAGGAATGGCAAAATTTAAGCGACTTAAAAGAGTAGAACAGTCAATGTTGCCGCTTATTAATTTATGAATAAATAAAACAGCTAAAGTTGTTCTACTGTTAGTCAAAGAGGGAAGATATAGTAGAAGAAGTCTGCTAGAATAGGAAGGCAACCGAAGATTGGGATCCCAATTAAGACTACGAAGAGCAAAGAGAAGGCATTTCTTCTGTACTGACTCTATGCGGGCCTCATAGTTATTATATTGAGGGGACCATACACATGAGCAGTATTCAAAAATAAACTAGTGAAACGAAAAGTTATTTCGTGATGAAAGGATCGTTGAATTCCTTCGACCAACGCTTAATAAAGCCTAGAGCGCATTTGGCAACATTAACAATAGATGTAATGTGTAATTTAAAATTTAGCTTAGAATCAAAAAGGACACCTAAGTCTTTAACGGTAAAAATGCGTTCTAAAGGAAGATTACCAATGGTATATGTACCATGGTATGGCTTTAATCGGCTTAATGTCATAAACATGTATTTAGAGCAGTTTAAAGGAAGATAGTTGGCTGAGCACCAAAGTTGCATGGAGTTAAGATCATGTTGAAGAATACCAAGTTGAGAAGGCTCTTTATATGATAATGTAAGTTTGACATCGTCAGCATACATAGGTATACGCGAGGTATACTGTATCACAATACAGTGGACGGAAGGTCGTTGATGAAAACTATAAAAAATAAGGGACCAAGGTGTCTGCCTTGAGGTAGGCCAGAGGTAACATAGACTGGTCGATATATTTAGTAGCAGGCCATTGGAATTCATCACAATGCACTGGTATTGAAAAGCGGGCAAGAACAGGCAATGTCGTGGTGCACTAGCGGTAATAATTCTTAGTTCAATTTATTACATTGCGTTTTTTAGCCACGGGTATGTATCATCATCAATTTTGTCTAATTTTTCAACAATATCGCGATAAGCATTTTGCTTTTTATACTTATTTTTATAGTCTGTTGACGAGACATCCCATAAAACAGAATAATTTTCGTAGAATTCATTTAATTTTATCGTTTTCTCGCAATCCGACATGTTGCTTTTCTTGCTGCAATATTGCGACTGAAAGCAAGCAGCACATGCAAACAAGCAAGATAACGGGAAAATAATGTATACAGACGACAAGCAAAAAATATTGCTGCAAAAAAATTTTGCAAGTTCTTTGTTTGCAGCAAAATGCACCCGTGTATATAAGTGCAAATTTGATTTGCAAAATTGTTTGCATCGTGTGTACCTAGCTTTACAAAATCAACAATATTGTTGCAGAAAATTTATATTTTAAGCGCTCATTTTTTTAGCCAATAAGTCCCCGAGCATATACATACGAGTATTTAGGGTGGTAATGAACAAAAATCCATATTTTTATGGATAGTGTCGATTATCATAAGCTCTGTGTAAAAATTTCAAAACTCTGCGACCACGTGTTTTTAAATTATAAACGCAAAAGTGATACAACCTTTCGCATTTTCTTCAATAAGAAAAAAACGAATTTCGTGTCCTGATAAAGCACTGTTATTTGATCGGAAAAAATACGGTAGAAGTGAAAACTTGGCTTGAGAAGTATTACCCGGAATCTTGCCCTGGAAAATCAATCATCAAAGATAGGTATAATGAGTTTAAACGTGGTCGTTTGGACACCGAAGACGCTGAACGTAGTGGTCGCCCAAACACAGCAGTTACGCCAGAAAAGATCGTAAAAATCCAGAAAAAAGTATTGGTCGATCGCAAGTTGAAATTAAAAGAGATAGCAGATGCCTCATATATCAGAAGTGTGTTTACGATATTGTATGAACATTTGGATATGAGAAAGTGGGTGCCGCGATTGCTCACACCGAACCAAAAGCAACAACGCATCGCTGCTTCCGAGAAGTGTGTAGGCTTAGTTGTAACTAGATCTCTTTTTATTTCGCGTGCATTTACCTTAGACTCAAAGAGCATGTTTTTAATAGGTGTGCTTATGAAAGCTCCAAGAGAGAAACGGATTGCAGAATAATATTGTACAAGTACATGGTCTTTATTTTGTTGGATTAGGAGGTAGGGGCGTAAACGTAGATACGTAAGCGGAAATCCATTTTGGACATTACTATACGTTTTATAATTGTTATAAAAGTTAGCTGTCTTCAGTTATGTTTGTTTTTTGATAAACATTTGATGACATTTATTCTTTGTGTCAAAGATTTGAGCAGGGTGAATTTATAGTTAGACCATGTGTGTCTATTTTTGAATATTATACCTCGGATTTTCAGGTATAAACATTTGCTATATAGGCTGTCGACAAACTTATATTGATGTAACACTGTTTTTCCTGGGCTCGGAGAATATTCATTTGTTACCACTTTTTGCAAGCTTTTTGTAGATTTAAAATTGGTTTTGTAAAGTTTAGAGCTATTCTAAGAAAAAAAAGTTTACTTAGTGTCGCCCAGGATGTTGGCAGCGAGATCAGTGTCGCTTGTTTGGGCTGAGGGAACAATGGTTTGGGTATTTCGCTTAGAACTGGTTGGGGGTGCAATAAGCAAACTGTCCCAACAAATAGACCCACATTCAAAACAAATCATAAGCTTACTGGTAGGTACAAATAACTTGTTTAACACATATGAACTAAAGGGCGTAAATGACGTAGAAAGGATGGATACAAAATCGTACAGTGGCTACGCATTTTTTTAGCAGGCACGTATGTGGCATTACCGTATTGTCGCATTGTGTTCTTCGGCCTGTCAGGCCTGACATACATAGGTGAACACACTACACGTAAATATAATAAATGCGGGCGAATAAATGAGCAGTGTATTGAGTATCTTACTCGAATATACGAGGGGTATTCAAAAAGTAAGTTTCCCTGTGTTGGGGAAAAATAAAAAACAAGTTTTACGCTGTAAAAATAAATTTATTTTATTCGTTACTTCTTAGCCTATTTTTCTACATAGTCGCCTTGTACATCAATACATTTCTTGTATCTGTTTGAAAGCTTAAGTAAACATTCCTTAAAAAATGACGTGCCCTGTTTTTTGAGCCACGATTTGACAACTTGTTTGATTTCGTCATTTAAATCGAAGTGCTGGCCACCCAAGCTTTCTTTTCACTTTGGGAAATGAAAATAGTCACTTGGTGCGAGGTCTGGAGAGTAAGGTGGATGGTCAAAAAAAAACTTTTGGGCGGCGTGAAGTCATTGTTGTTTGTGATTATCGGAAAGCAGGCGTGGGACCCATCTTGCGCAAACTTTACTGTAAACAAGCTTCTCCGACACTATTGTATGGACTGAAGTTCGGTGAATTTGATTTTCAGGAGCCATCATTTCCAAAATATCGTCAATAGTCAATCGTCTGTCCTCCTGAATAATTTTTTCAACCGCTTCAATCGCATCGTCCGTAATGACGCTTTTGGGCGTCCAGCACGCTGCTCATCGTGCACTTCTGCGCGTCCATTGAACAAATCTGAGCGCCATCTTCGCACCATTTGGACACTCATACAGTCTTCTCCATAAATAGACACCAATTCACTGTGAATCTCATTACCGTGTAACCCTTTTGCAGTTAAAAACAAATAACCGAACGTAATTCACAATCGAACACGCTTTGCACTGGTAACTCCATGATTTTCGAGCTCGTATTACTGAAAACAGTATTCTTGGTCACCAAAACTAATTCCGTTGTTTTTTATAGAACCTACACTAGAACTTTTTCAGCTAGAGTCCGCTAGGTGACGTCTGAGTGAAACGCCAGACTAGGGAAACTTACTTTTTGAATACCCCAGAAAAGGTCGTACTTAGATGCTAGCAAAAATAAAAAAATTGATCATATAAAAATTTAACAGCTGTCGTATTATTACTTTGTGAGATATATCATTTGGAGTGAAATAACTTTGTTAGTTTAAAAAAAAATAGGAATTTCGTGTGTTAATATTATATTGATCTTTGGTAAAAAACAACTGTTAAACCCAAGGCTTGGCTTGATAAACAGTCAGACTCAGTACCTGGAAAAGGAACCGTTTAGAATTGGTTTGCTAGAATTATACGAGGATGATACACGCAGTGCACGCCTGTCACCGTGGAAAACAAAAAAAGTCCATAAAGTAATTTTGGATGACCATAAAGTGAAGCTTATCGAAGTCGCTGAGGCCCCACGGATATCAAAGCAACGTATTAGATATATTGTGATTAAATATTTGAGTATTTGACAACTGTGTTCGAATTGATGATGATTTTGAGTGGTGTTTGAGACTGTTTTATCGTAAAAGTAATCTGGAAGTTAAAAGGGTAAGAAAAAAAAAGTTTGGGGTATTATTAAAAATGATTTTCAATTTAAATTGATCCAACATTTGTTGCAAGGTTTAGTGAAAACCCAAGAAAACGCAATCGGAGCAATTAATTTTTATTGTTAGTATTTACAATAAATATCACCGAAGGTGATAGAAAAGTGAGTATTTGTGGGCAAGTAAGAAGATATAGAGGGAGATAGTTGCTTCAGGGAATAGAGCTATAAAGTCGACTTAAAAGCGTAGAAGAATCAACTTTGCCGTTTATTAATTTTTGAATGAATAACAAGGATTAGGATGTTCTTCGGTTATCTAGCGACGGAAAATTTAATAGTAAGAGTCTACTATAGTAGGGTGGCAAAGAAAGAATTGAAACCACGAAAAGCAAACAGAAGAAATTGCTTCTCGACTGACTCAATGAAGGCCTTATTATATTTCTATTGACGGGACTATACGCATAAGCAGGTTTCAAGCGTAGGCCGTACAAGTGATACATAAAGTAATTTTGTGGTGAAAGGACCTAGAACGCGTTTGGCAACATTGACAATAGATGAAATAGTGGTAGTGAAAGTTTGTTTAGAATGGAACAGAGAATATGCGATGGGTTTTTGAAAGATAAGATAAGTTTTACATCGTCGACATACATTAGTATACGTGAGTATAATAAAAGGAACGGAAGGTCATAAATGGAAAGTAGCACGCTTAAATCAAAAGAAAGTTCGATCTGAAGAGCGAGGCAATCACAATTTAAGCACATTTAAGTGTAACGCAACTAAGATAAAATTTCTTATTGTTGAGCAAAAATGCATAATTCTTAAGGATCTCATAGCTAAGTATGATGAATTTGGAAAAATACGAAAGATGTACATATTCCATCAAATGACACAAGCGAGATTTGCTACATATTAATTTATTTCAAAAATGAAATTGTTTCTGATCAAATTATATATGTTATGTGTAAAAACATGCAGCAAGAAACACAAACAATAAAGTTATGTTAAATCGTTATTCCATACATAGACGTTATAGACTTATTCGCCGGTGCGGTGGCGTGCTTATTGCCGTTAAATCGACATTCCAGCCTGGTTGTATCTCCTTTAGTATGCCTTCTTAATTAATAAAGTTAATTAATTTAAAAAAAGTTTAGTTAAGTTTAAAAAAAGTTTCATTGCTTAACTTTTTTTCGCCTATCTTTTCAACTGAATTTTCACAAGCTAGTAAAAAATTTAGCGCCAGCCTACTTTAATATTGCCCACTGTATGATGTATCGTACGAGATTGCTACAACGGTAATCGGCAGTTCCCTTTTCCCCTTTTATTTTCCATGTTGTTTGCATCTACACGCACGGCTGCAGCTTCGCAACTGAATTGTAAGTTGTGACTGGCCGCATTGTTACATGGGCCAACACAATCAAAAACACTATCTTGAACATCATGATTTGAAACTTAATATCGCTATAAGCGCTGTCTTCCTCATCATTATCATTTATATCCGCAGCTTCATCCAACATTTTACCATCTGACAACATGCCGGATACTGCCACAATTTCATCAACATTCACGTAATCATAGAAAAGGGTGACATTTTCAGTGTAGTCCAATAATCAACCACATACATAGTTTATGTTCAATTGGTTATCTTCAAATCAAGTTGGAAGCAGTTTTGAATATAAACTATGCTGATATTATTTCATCGTTTATTGAGAGATTTTTATTGTTTTTTGCAATGTTTTAAAATTTAGTGTATTAATTCCCTGGGTAACAGCTTTAAAGTGGTGGTGGTGGTAAATTTCATAATTCGTAAACAAAATCGCAATTTGCTTTAACTAATATTGTAAATCCAATTCGGTTATCAAGCAAAAGTTGAAGAAACAAATGGCAAATGAATAAATTAAATAAAGTAAGCAAAATTGAAAATTAAATTCAGTAAAAAACAAAAAAAAAACAGATAGTTTAATAAGCTGTACAAAAACAGAAATTAAGTTAAGTGATAAATAAAAAAAAATATAAAGTTTAATAAAGTGCACAAAAACAGAAAATTAAATTAAGTGATACTTTTAGCAAAATTACATAAAAAAAATACATTTAACAAAAATAAAAAATACATAAAAAAAAATGGCTAAGCGAATTGATGCCCCACCCCGATTGACAACGCTAAACGACAACAACTAAGCGGAGGCTCGAAGACAACTGAAAGACATCCCTGTATTTACTGGAGATCCGTCAGCACTATACACCTTCGTCAGTTGAGTCGACTACATACTATTCGTATTCAGACTGAAGATGTACGACAACAGCGCATTCTACTCTGAGCAGTAGAAAGAACCCTCGATGGACCGGTTACCAGATCATTGGGTTTGCCGAACATCCATACAAAGGAAATCTGCGCAGACGCGGAAACCCGACGACAACCACTTGTTTCTAAGTTACATTTAGAAGGTAATAACGCTAACCTCATGATTTATTTCGAAGCAATAAAATATTCCATTAATATGTTAATTCGATTACCACATACAGCATATCCTACTTTAGTTCATCATACAATATACCAGCCTTAATATCTTTAATTATTGCTCAGAATGATGGAACTTATGAAGAACACGCCAATGTTGGCATAAATTAACATAATGAAAACAAAAATAAAATTCAAAGCCAAAGTCCCAATCCGAATACATTAAAAATGAATCCAACTAATCAAACTTATTTCCAACCAAGGTATCCACAATAGTTAATTCTAACCCATACCAATGCACACCCACACAATATTTACAATATTCGAAAGCCGCCTTATAATCGACAAAAAGGTGGTACGTGTCGCTTTTTTTTTTCTCATTTGTCTTCTCCAGGATTTGGCGCAGTGTGAAGATAATGTCAATGGTCGACTTACCAGGTCGGAAACCGCACTGATATGGTTCAATCAGCGCCTCTGCGTGTGGTTTCAGTCCCTCACACAATACACTCGTGAGAAGCTTATAAGCAATGAGCAGAAGGCTTATGCCACGATAGTTGGTTCGCAGTGCGGCGTCTCCTTTTTTTATAATTGGGCAAATGATACTTAGGTTCAAAACGTCAGGCATGCTCTTCAAAAGTCATATTTTGCAAATGAGTTGATGAATGCCCCCTACCATCTCATCGCCATCACCATTCGTTGGGTTTAGTGAATCGTCTGCTCCGGTATCATTGCTTGGGCTGTCACCCTGCAATAAGTTTAAGAAATGATCCCGCTATAACCTCAGTACACTTCCTGGATCTAAAACCAAGTTTTCATCATCATCTCTACAGGAAATCCCTTTAGTCTTAAAGCCTTGGGTCATGCGTTTAAGCTTTTGGTAAAAGCCTCGAGCGTCATTCCTGTCCCTACAACACTCAATTCTCTCACACTCGCGCCTTTCAAGTTCTGGTTTCTTGCGTCAGAACAAGATCTTTTCGCACCAGCTTGCAGAGTTCTTCGGTAGGTGGCGTCTTTTGCAGCAGTTGCTACACTACACTCCTGGTCGTACCATGGATTCCTCGTAGGGACACGCTGGAATCCAATGACTTCTTCCGCTGCGGCTTGAAAGGAGCGAGATATGTGCGCCCACATATTGCTGATGTTTTCAGGCATTGGAAAGTGTTTGCGTAGCATACGAGAGACTCGAGTGGAGAAAACATCCTTTGTCTGTTGTGATTGCAGCTTATTGATGTCAAGTTTGCTTCACATACCCTGACGTGCCATTGTAGGCACACTTAGCCGTGTGCGTACCTTAGCTATAATAAGGTAGTAGTCAGAGTCGATGTTGAGATCCCTACACAATCGCACGTCAAATAAGCTTGATGCATGCCTTGCATCGATCACTACATGATCAAGCTGATTTTTTGTCAGTCGATCTTTTTCTTTAATCATGAAGAACATAGGATAGGGTTATGTATGAAATAACATATCGAGCAAATGGCCTCCACGGCTTTTCATACACGTATAAAGATTGAAATTCTTGTCTACTGCGCCGAATTGATGTTTTTGGATTGTCACCGAAACTCTCACGTACTGCTTCAATATTGGCATTTCAACGGCTTGTTTTTGGCCGAAACCTGTCACCCGGAATTTTTCAATCTATCCTCCACAGTTGACAAAGTTAAAACACAGTTTCGATCATATTTGGTATGAAATTTTCGAACTCCGGCCGTCAAACACTTATTATTTTAGAAATATTGTTCAATAGGGAAGACACGTGTCTCTATCGTATAGTGCTCCATTTTTAATAACCCTAAACTGTCAGCTACCGATTAATTATTTTTTTTGGTTGCTGTCTAAAACAGTGTGACCAAAAATAATAAGTCTAAAAAATAACTATACAAAAAATGTTTACAAAACGAAAAAAAAAAATGTATTCAATTCAAAATCATTCTAAAGAAATTAAGCAAGTGGAAGTACCTTTCTTATCACAGTATCTCTAGTTTTCAAATATACTGTTGACAACAATTTAAATTTGAATCTAAATCTGGGGAATAAAAATATGAGAAAAATTGATTTATTTAAATCGAACCAACATTTGTTGCAAGAAGTAAATAGGGCTTACACAGTTACTAATTAATATACTATTAGAACTGATAGTATATAAAAGTAGCAGTATAATGAAGAAATTTAAAGTTTTAAAAGAAGGAAAGATAAATTGAAATAATGTAGCTAGAAAGGAGGTTAATTGTTTCTACCAAGACATAGGAAAAGAGAAGCATTTAAAGAAGAAAGAGATGTTGCATTAGAGAACACGTTGTATAAATTGTTATAATTTACACATAAAGCATGGAAAAAGCTATGTAAAACATAATCAGTTGTGCATGTAGGAAGGGAGAATGGGATATAATTCCTAGAACATCGCCGAGGAATAGTAAAACTAAGACGACCTAAAAGGAAGGAAGAGTCGATATTGCCTAAAATCAATTTATATAGATAAACAACACGAAGAGTTTTTCTACGATTAATTAGTGAAGGAAGATTAAGAAGAAGAAGCCTACTGAAGTATGGCGGTAGACGAAGATTGGGGTCCCAGCCTAGTCCACGTAAAACGAACACCACGAATTGCTTTTGAACGGATTCAATTCAATCCTGGGTGGCACTATACTGAGGGCACCAGACGCACGAACAGTTTTTCAGAATCGGCCGAACAAGAGAAATGTAAAGGATTTTTGTGGTAAAACGATCATTGAATTCCTTTGACCAACATTTAATAAATCCAAGTACTTCCTTGACTTCATTCGTGATAGAAGAGATATGCAAATTAAAATTTAATTTGCAGTCAATAATCTATGCTATTTTTTTAAAATGCATCATTTACCAAAAGTGGTAAATTCCAGTAAATTGGTCACAGTGGAACGACTTTGTACAAATCCATGTTGGGCACGGGATATAATTGATTTACAGCAATGCTGTAAAGTAGAAACAGAATTCTTTTAAAACAATTTAGGAATTTCAGATAGCTTTGCGATGCCTCTGTAGTTTAAAATGTCAGACTTGTTACTTTTCCTATGGAGTGGGATTAGATATGAATCTTTCCAACGAACAGTTAACCTAGTGGATTCAAGAGATAGAGTGAATAGCTTAAGCAACGGTTCAGCCAGAGAAGAGCAGCACTCCTTAAGGACACAACTAGAAATGTTGTCAGGCCCAGGAGAGAAAGTAGCTTTTAAAGAACTAATAGCAGCGGTTAGAGAATCGTAAGATATATTAGGAGTGTAGATAAAGTTGGAATATTATAGGGATAAGATGAATTGGAGGAGGACATAGGTGAGTAAGTAGATCGGAAAAAGCTAGCGAAGAGAGCAACTGTAGAAAAATCGTTGTTAGCTTTTTCTAGCCCTAGAAAAAAAGATGAATGTAATATTGAAAATTTTCTTTTCAAATTTAACCTAGATCTAAAAATATGCTATTTGCCGAGGCGTGGCAAAGTTAAATTTTGTGACCGACACACCGGCAGAGGAATTGCTAGCAATATAGGCCACAAACGCTTCACATGTAAAATCTGAAGATATCCTAGATACGAATACTTGCTTGCGAGGGACAACAACTGACAAAGTTGGTATTAATGGAATATTAATACCACTATTTATATTAGGCGTATTAGCCTCGCGGGAAGTTCTACGTTTTCGAGTGTTTACTGATCGAGTAGACGGCTCTGAAATAAGAGTTGGTTCTTCAACCGGAGATATAGGAGCGCCAACTAGAGATAGCGCAGGAGAAACCGATGTTTTTTATGCCAGGTGATGGTAAAAGGGATAGAATTGGCGAAAGGTCTTGACGACAAGGAGTTGCCAACGAAGTTGAGGGTGAATGTGCTGACGAATTCACAACAGACGGAGCGTTAAAAAAATTGGAGCAGACATTTGGATGTGGACTTAAAGTAAAATTGACTAAGCAATTCTGAACTTGAGTCAAAATCGCTTAGAAGGGTCTTAGCGACAACATTTAATTTTAAGAACTGATTTCTCACTATGTTATACATACGCGAGAAATCAAATTGGAGTTTAATGCAGGCAGGGCAAGAACAATTTATTTATTTATTTATTTATTTAATGTCAACAATTAACAGTCGACCAAAATTCGAAAGTAACAATACAATTTTAAATATAAACTAAAACTGAAAAAATATAATTTAAATTTAACATTAAGTATTTGAGTAAAAAATTTAAGTTAATATCTGGGGTGTTCAAAATAAGAATATTAATTGATCCAACATTTGTTGCGGGGATTGGGAAAAACCCAATCAGTTCACTATGATTAGTAAAGCAAATTAGTGCAAGTTACTACGTGCTAAAAAGTTTAGGATATGGTTCTTAATCGTATCAAAAGAGGATTTTGAGTTGAAGACTCGAAAAAATCTTTTATAGTCAACACAGAGAACTCGAAAATGTTCATGCAGAGAATAGTTAGTATTACAAGTATTTAGAGAAATCGGTGTGAATTTACGAGTACGTCACAAAGGTACAGAAAAGTTAATTTGGCTCAATAGCAGAGATGAGTCAATTTTGCCAATAAATAATTTATGTAAAAATAGAACTCCCAGCATCATGCGACGGTTAGTAAGAGATGGTAGGTTAATTAATTGCAATCTACTGTGGTATGAAGGCAAATCAGTACCTGGAACCCAGTTAAAGCCGCGAAGAGCAAAAAGAAGAAACTTCTTTTGAACAGACTCAATTCTGTCTTGGTGTACCGAATATTGAGGAGACCACACACAAAATCCGTATTCCAGAATAGGCCGAACAAGAGAAGTATATAGCAGCTTAGTCGTATAAGGGTCGTCGGATTCCTAAGACCATCGTTTCATAAATCTATGAGATTGAGTCGCCTTGTTGACTGTCAAATTCGCTCGACAGTCGTTTTGCTATTTTGTTCATTTTAATAAACTGCATAGCAAGATGAGTACGCCCATCTAATGCCGCCTTTAATTAAATTTATTAATTTTATCACAGTCGCGTCCAGATAATCCAGCGCACTCAGAGTGCATCATATCACACAACCAATAATAAATAAATTAAGGTTGAGCTGACTCAGACACTTTGAACAGCAAGACATAATGAGTGTTAGTAGAAAGATCAACGAAGAAAAATTTACTCAATAAAAGAAATAAAGGAAAAGAAAACAAACAACGTTACAACAACAAAATACAAGTTGATAGAAACGCAAGCCAAAGCGCGAAACCGAAATGAAAATAGTGAAGCAAGTACTGTTGAAATTTAGAACAACAACAACACAGCACTGACGCCGTGTTAGGTGATGCGCTGAAAACGAATTTAAAAACAAAAACAAAACACAGCACAGACGCCGCGTTGGGAAAAAATGTAAATAATAACTTACAAGACCAGTTTTCAACGTATTAAAAAGTAGCAAGGTGCGCGGAAAGACATAGGTAAAAAGGAATAAAGTGTTAATTTAAACAGAACGCGAAAAATTTTCCTTCTAAGCTAACAGATATCGATAGATCGAATTAAACCACTATAACCTTTTTTGGGGATGGCAATAAGTCTATCGGAGTCTCGACCCGAAATACCTGCATATTTGGCATGCATGACATTTTCACACAACCACCAATGAACAAACGGCGGCTGAGTAGAATCAGGCGCGCGTGTTATATTGCAAGTTTTCTTGCAGCACAACATTACTCCGACTGAGGTATTTTTTAAAAAAAAGGGAACAACAAAACAAAAGGAGTGTTTAATAAAATAACAGAAAAAGTCACTCAAATTAAGCGTACAGCAAAAACTTAAAGGCAAAAGCAAACACTTCACTAAAGCGACAAAGGAAATATTGCTGTAAATATCAGTGCTCACGGCTTAACCAAAAGAGCGAGACAGCAACAACAACAATCGGTCAGAGCGCAGTTCACAGTAAAGCGAACAACGCAATCAAAACAAAACAAACACCAAAAAAAACAATAGTAAGGGGTAGCGCCAAAATTATTTGACAAAGTAGTTTCACTAGGAATAACAAAAATGTAAAACCAAAAAGGTACGTAATTGCACAGCAGATTAAACAATACACGAACAATTACCAACATTTTTTAAAAATCACGATTATTAACTATAAAAAATAGTCAGAAGGCGCAAAAATATCACGAATATTGACATTAGGCACAGAGGAATAAATAACGTGTCCGTACACAAAGAGCTCTCAATTGCAATTGATGCGCCTTAATTATTGGGTTGCGCAAAAAGTAATTGCGGATTTTTCATATAGTCGGCGTTTATAATGTTTTTAACAGCTTGTGACTATTTAATTTTATTTTTCTTTTGACATTTATTAGCTGTCACTATTAGCTTGCTTTAGAAAAAAAGTGCGCGTAATTTTGTTTACATTTGTTTGTATGGCGCCCTTTTTAATATGGAGTCCACAAAAGAGCATTTCCGTCATATTTTATATTATTATTTCCGTAAAGGAAAAAACGCAGAGCAGGTTGCTAAAAAGTTACGTGATGTGTATGGTGATAAAGCCTTAAAAGAAAGACAGTGTCAAAATTGGTTTCGCAAATTCCGTTCTGGAGATTTTTCACTTAAAGATGAGCCACGTTCAGGTCGGCCTAATGAAGTTGATGATGAACAATTCAAAGCATTAATCGAATTGGATCGTCATGTAACTGAGCGTGAGATAGGAGAGAAGTTAAATATACCAAAATCAACCGTTCATTATCACATAAAAAGTCTTGGACTGGTGAAAAAGCTTGATATTTGGGTACCACATGAATTGAAAGAAATTCATTTTACAAACCGAATCAACGCTTGTGATATGCATCTTAAACGCAATGAATTCGATCCGTTTTTAAAGCGAATCATAACTGGAGATGAAAAATGGATTGTTTACAATAACATTAATCGAAAACGATCATGGTCCAAGCATGGTGAACTCAAACCACTTCAAAGGCTGATATCCACCAAAAGAAGGTTATGGTGTCAGTTTGGTGGGATTGGAAGGGTGTGGTATATTTTGAGCTGCTTCCAAGGAACCGAACGATTAATTCGGATGTCTACTGTCAACAACTGGACAAATTGAATGCAGCCATCAAGGAGAAGCGACCAGAATTGGTCAATCGTAAAGGTGTCATATTCCATCATGACAACGCCAGACCACACACATCTTTGATGACCCGGCAAAAACTGGGACAGCTTGGCTGGGAAGTTTTGATGCATCCACCATATAGCCCTGACTTTGCACCATCAGACTACCATTTATTTCGATCTTTGCAGGACTCCTTAAATGGTAAAACTTTCGGCAATGATGAGGCTATAAAATCGCACTTGGTTCAGTTTTTTGCAAATAAAGGCCAGAAGTTCTATGAGCGTGGAATACAAAATTTGCCGGGAAGATGGCAAAAGGTTATCGAACAAAATGGAAATTATATATTTGATTAAAGTTCATTCTAAGTTTTATTTAAAATGCATTTACTTTCTTTTAAAAAATCCGCAATTACTTTTTGGGCAACCCAATATATTGCGACTACTTTAATTAAGAATTCTGTTCTTTAAATAAGAAAAAAATGAATAAACTATGCCAGTCATACCCAATTAAAAAACGTTAGGAGTTTGTTTTTTAAAACGTTATTGAGAAAATCAACTGGGGTGAAAAGATGGCCAGCTCTAATTTCATACGTTTTAGTTTTATGATTTCTTGTTTTGTAAAATTTAGGAAGGTCATTTTAAAATTTGAAACTAAGTTGATCTTCATATGGACCTAAATAACCTTAAACTTTGGTATTCTAGCTGTAATAGTAGCGATCATACAGATGGACTGACAGGCGGATACAGGCACAGACGGACATAGACAAAACGATGCAGCTATTGTCTGTCTGTGTCATATTTCCAAAACTTTTCTCCACTTTTAAATTATTACGGGGTGCGGCAGTTCAATGACGCCAACGGCGGTTATATTAAGTGATTATACTTCTTCTAACAAATATTGATTACAAATTTTTTTCACTTGTAGTTTGTGTCATGAAGTAGAAATTATAAAATTTACAAATAAAAATATATATATTTTAAGGTTTAATCATTAGGTTCTTATTCCTAGAAATTTTTTATAGTAAATATAGTTTTTTTTAGCTTTTAATTGAACTCGTTCAGATAGTTCAGGCAAATCATGCAATGTGCGGGGTTTCAGTATTATTACAGAGTCTTTTTATGTGTGTGTATGCGCTTTTGTATGTTTGGTCTGTTTATTATGGGAATTTCAGAGATGGGTCAAATGTATCTCTTAGTTGACAACACTCCACTAAAGAGGTATACCTTCTTTTCAACTGGCTTACCTCCATTGACTTGGCACTTCAACGTCACAACATCTCCTTCATTGTATGGACCAACCACTGTTGATCTTTCAACGTTAGCACTATCTTGTATAAAAACTTTTTTAGGTGGTGCTGTAAATAAAAAATAAGTAATAAAAAAGAGATCAGTAAATATTAATACAAAATAAAGTTCTTTGGTATACTAGAACACTACCTCTTAGTGGGTGCAGATCGTATTTAAACGTATACAATGTAATATAATATATTTTGAAAATCAATTTAGTTATCATGTGCTTTTTTTCTTAGGCAGGCAAAATACCCGGTTAGGTGAAAAAGAAAGAGTCGGGTATCTCTTACCTTTCTTGAAAAATTAAATTAAATAAATAATTACTAAGAGTTTGCGGAAAAACTTATCAAAAACTCAAGATAACTGAAATATCATCCGCCTCTCTGCTAATAGACGACTACTATTAGTTTCAGCGAAAAATAGTAGTTAATGTTTTAAAATATTATAGTTAATAAGTATTGTCGTATTCATTTTAAATACTCAATATATTATATTATAATTGAATCCAGCTCCTTCCATAAAAACACAAACATAGTGTGCGTTTTAAAACGAACGAGTGGTACTAATAGATAGACAGTACCGAACAGCAATATCTAAGATATAAAATTAGAGCTGAAATACAATAGATGGTTCAATATCGCCCTGAAGAACATTCCTTCCTGCAATTACAAGGATTATTCGTGTACTGGGATGACTTCAAAGTTGAGCGATTGATTATTGATCTAAATTAATTAATGAGCCCACAAATTGACCAGAGCCTCGATTTCGCAGATGGGCTGCTCGATGTGGGATACATATTCACACCTCGGCTCGTTCCATCACCTAGTTTTTCTGGACCTCGTATGCCATCTAGAGTTCCTTCAATATTTTCGCTATTTCCGAAACGATTGTGGGACTGTTACTGAATACACGTTGAGAAGGCGTCATAAAAACACAAATAAAAAAAAAACTTTTACCCAAAAGGTCAGACCTTAGTTTAAGGCGAACAGAAACGCTTTCGTCCGCTGCACTAGGCAACGACAGTGAAACATAAACTATCGACTCTCTTCTACAAATAAATATATTCCCGAACGCCGGTTCCACATATACGACCTGACATCACGCATTAAATACCTCATCGATCGGTGGTCTCTGTAATACCACGTACATTGGACCAAACAAGGAGATCTACTTTAATACGCTGCGAACCAAGCACCAACCCCCACGTAAGGATGTCATATACAACAGCTAAACTTGGGAGTACGTCGCAACATTGCGTGACCTTTCATCATTGCTGATGTGCAGATGGCAATCATCAGCGCAGATTTGTTAACCAAATACTAATTACAAAAAGATTTAACCAACAAACGCCTAATCGCCTGTCAAATGACAGGCGTTTTGACACCCGCATGTTTGGCACCTATGTTCCATCTACAAGGTCTACTGCAAGGGTTTATAGATGTCACAAATCCGTCCGTCAAAACCACCAGCAAGCACGAGGTTCGACACTACATTGAAACCAGCGGGTGCACAGTGTCAGATCGTCCCCGCCGTTCATGGAAAAGTCCATGGAGCAGCCCATTACATATTGTGTCAAAAAAAAGATGGCGGCTGGCGTGCATGCGGCGACTACCGCAAACTGAATGCTGCCTCTACACCAGATCGTTATCCCATTGCTCATATCCATGATTTCTCCGAGAATTTATACCAAAAAACGGTATCTGCACGGTTTATCTGGTAAAGGCGTATTACCTTATATCTATGGCTGAAAATGGTGTAGAAGATGGCAGTATGCTTACACCATTTGGACTTTTCGATTTTCTATACATTCTATTTTGGTTGAAAAATGCGACAAAAACATTTCAATGCCTTATGGATGGCAATTTTCGTGGAATCGATTTGGTATTCTGCTACATAGATAGCATACTCATCATGTCAATCACCATGGCTGAGCTCTAACAACACCTACGCATTGTTCTTCAGATCCTACGTAACCACGGCTTGTGCGTAAATCTCAGAAAATGCAACATAGCACAAACTGAGGTTCTTTTTCTCAGTTATACTATCAACAAGCACGAAATTGTACCAACCAATCGAATTGAGTGATAATATCAACTACACACGTCCATCAAACAATTTAGTCGTTTTCTTGGTATAGTAAACTACTATCGTAGATGATTGCCACACACTTCGCACGTGCAGCCTCCCCTTTTGCATCTTCTAAAAGCGTAAGGAAAAATCAACGTGTAAGGCCAGCCTAAAGCCCATTACATTAAGTATAGTATAAGGTAGAATATAAGTTAATATAAGAACGCACGGAGCGCAGTAGAATATAAGTTAATATAATAGCGCACGAATCTCCAATGAAAAGCACAGTAGACTAATGAGTCGGGTCAGCAGGGGGGGTGGGGGGGTCGGAGTCAACGCCGCCGTGTCGTTGCGATCAACTACAGCACGGGAGTCATGACTCACCACACGCTCAGACGATCCACAGGCACAGGCGAGGCTTCATGAACGAAGATGGACGAGGAATATGACATTCGGTCCGGGACCACAAAACTAGGCAGAAGTCAAGCGATAGAGCTTAAATCTAACACTGTGCGGGTAAAAGATGCTGTCGAGCGATTCTCCAGCCAAAGTGCCAAATAAAAAAAAGTGAAAGGTATCGAAGGACACCAAGACGTACAGAAGTGCCACCAACCAAAGTGCAACAATTGCAAAGCGAAACAACGAGTAAGTTATCCCATCTTAGTCCGCTAGCATACCTCGCATATTACTAGGACAAACGAGGCATTTAGGCAGTCGTAACGGTGAGTCCGTTCTATGCCCGAGCGTACGGTTTTCCACGCTCGCTGTGCATACACCGTTACGTAACCGAACTTCATACGACCTTTCCGTGACCGCTAGAGGCTGTACCATCCAGACGCTAACGGCGCGCCAAGTAGCAACTTATTTCCTCTCCGTCGAACAGGGTATTCCTTAGTGTAGGCATCTACCACACTAAGAGTTACCGAGCAAGGGACGATTACCCCATCATTCTTGGCCTACGTTTTCCTCTCTCATGCCAGAGTATATAAAGTATAGACCACACCCCGTACATTACCATATCGGTTTAATTAGAGATTAAAAATACTTAATAAAGACTGTTAAAACTACAAGCCGCCATCTTCGAGTTTTTCCCTGCCATCTTCACGCCCGTAGTTCCATGGGTAGAGCATCCTTACAAGAATTCTTGGAGAGTGAATCCTGGCTAGTCTGAGTTCATACCCACTAGGCAGAATTGCCCTTTTACAAGTGGCACCCGAGCAGCAGTTCTACCCAAGAACAAAAGGGAGCGAGGATTTTAGCGAAGTAAAGCCCCACTAAATCTTCGCGCAGCAGAAGTAATCCCAGGCAATAAGAAAAAAACCGGTAATGCTAGCGCAAGCGCACAGAAATCGAAAAATAAGAAAACCGAAACTCAGTGCACAAGCAGCAACAATAACTACGCAAGCGCAGCGCTACATATAACACCAAAACCGGCAAGAGAGAGATAGAGCGGGTCAGCTAAGCGTACGAACGAACGGCACAAAGAAAAGAGCACTAACGCTCTAAGTAACGCAACAACAAAATCCGTCGCGACTGCGCAGCAGTAACTTTTACCGTGGTATGCATATGCACATATCGGGGTCAAAAAGGACAATACTGTGTTGTACCCTGGGCATGACTAATTAGTAACTGGATGAACTTCCAACACTTAAACTTTAATTTTGAAGGTTTCTACCTTAATTAAAGTAAATATAAATAATTAATTTGTATAATATTGATTACTATAATAAATCAAGTATTTTTAATTACAAGGCGTTTACCTTAATTGAAAAAGGTACAAATTAAACTTTTCATAATATTAATTAATAAAATGAATTGAGAAATTTTAATTGAAGGCGTTTTACCTCAATTATAATACAATTAGTTTAATAAAGGGCGTTTACCTTAAATAAAATAAGTAATAAAAAAAGAAATAAATAAAAATTTTTCATAATATTAATGAATAAAACAAACAAAGTTAATTATTTTAATTTAAGGCGTTTACTTTAATTAAATTAAGTGAAAATAAAAACGTTCATAATATTAATTAATAATATAAATCAAGCATTTTAAATTTAACCTCAATTAAAATACAAGTAAAAGCTTAAAAAGACAAGTACCCTAATTTAAATTAACAAAATAAAAAATTTTCACAATAGTAATAAATAAAAGAAATCAAGTATTCTTAATTTAAGGCGTGCACCTTAATTAAAACACAAACCAAGAATATAAACCGGCATTAAAACACCAATTGACAGCGCTTAACTCAACAATAAGCAACGATGAAGATAAATGGAAACATGGACAAGGCTGAACTCGGGAACCCAGTATGAGTACGTTGGGTGCACTACAGGCGTAAGGAGGAGTTGGAGGCGATAGCTCGCGAGATCGGACTCGACATAGAGGGCCGCGTAGAGGATTTACGGCGGAGTATTGCGGCCTTTATCTCCAGATAACACCGATGTGGCTTAGCACGAGCCAATTCGTGATGCCTCATGGGAAGAGTTTCGTGCAGAATTCCTGGAATTCATTCTACCAGTGCGGTATTCATCCCCGCTGGAGAAAGACCAATATTGACTGGTAGACGAGTCTACGAAGAGGATCGGCAAGGCGCTTTTGGCAAAGGTCGAGCTAGCCGGGTTAGAAGCCGATGTAGCCCTTTTGGTGATGGACACGATGGTAGATAGGATAATCCTAGGGTTGGACTTCCTCGGGACTGTAGGGGCCACCCTACGCTGCGGAGGAGCGGAATCATGCTGGGCACGATGAGGTGATGGATCAGGGGGAACTGGCCGAATAAGTGGAAGGGGACGGCAACGCGACAAACGAGGAGACTCTGGAGCCGTAGTTGCGCGAATTTGTACGCTCTGTTCGACGAGCTGAAAGGAATGACCCACATAGCCGAGCACCGCATCACCCTAAAGGACGATAAGCAGATGAAGCAGAGGTATTACTCTAAAAATCCGGCAATAAGCAGGTGATAGACGAGTAAGTGGACGAGTTGCTTCAGTCTGGAGCGGTGGAGCCCTAACGAAGTCCGCACAGCGCGCCGATAGTGTTGGTAAAGAATAAGATGGGCGAGTGGCGCATGTGCATCGACTACCGTCAACTCAACGCCTACTCAGTGCCGGACGCGTACCCTGTTCCCCGTATCAACAACATCCTCGAGAAGCTGAACACGCAAGATTCATCTCGACACTGGACTTGAAGCATGGATATTGGCAGATACCGATGGCCCGAGACAGCCGAGAGAGTACAGCGTTCACAGTTCCTGGGAGAGGATTGTTCCAGTGGTACGTAGTGCCGTTCGGCTTACACTCGGCAAGCGCAACATTCCAAAGGGCGTTGGACTCGGTAATCGGACCGGAACTGGAACCACACGCGTTCGCGTACCTAGACGACATCATAATCGTCAGCACGAGCAATATGGGGAGCACCTGCGAGTGGTGTTCCGATGGCTGAGAGCGGCGAATCTGCGACTCACCAAAAAGACGTGCTGCTTAAGGAAAGGCTGGTTTACTTAGGTCACGTGGTTAGCGCAGACGCGATAAAGACGGACCTGGCGAAGGTAGCTGCTATCGAGCAGATGAAGGCCCTACGAACATAAAGGAACTGCGTCAATACTTGGGGATGGCGTCATGGTATCAGAGGTTCGTACCGAACTTCGCGGCGGTCGTGCAACCCATGACGGTGCTGCTAAAGAAGGGCGTTAAATGAAACTGGGATAGCGAATGCCAGAAATCGTTCGTTAGGCTAAAGACGAATCTGACGTCCGCTCCGGTGCTAGCGTGCCCAGATTTTAACAGGAAATTTGTGCTACAGACCGACGCTAGCGACCATGGACTCGGCGCAGTGCTAACACTGACATTGCGTGAACGGGAAAGAGTGATAGCGTACACCAGCTTACCAGGTCAGAAGAAAACTACTCAGCTACCGAAGGGGAGTGCCGTGCGGAAGCTAAGGTGCTACTTGGAAGGGTATCACTTCGACGTGATACCCGCCCACCAAGCCCTGATGTGGTTGAATTCAATCGAGAGCCCGTCAGGCAGGATCGGTCGATGAGCACTGGAGTTACAGCAGTTCAAATTCGATGTACATTATCGGAAGGAAAAGCTCAATGTCGTGGCTGACGCGCTATCACGCCAACCAGTGGAGGTTTAACAACAGGCATATCAAGAAGAGGAGCGGTGTAAGTGGATCACCAGGCTGAGGGAACGGATCAAACAGGACCCTTCAAGATTCACAGACTACAAGGACGAAAACGGGCTGCTGTATAGGCTGCTGGGGCATCGAGCCGATGACGAGGACTATGTACTTTGAAAGTTGTGCGTTACAACGGCACAGAGGAAGCGAAAACTCCAGGAGTGCCACGATGATCCTACCGCAGGCCATCAAGAAGTGAGGAAGAAAATCGCTCGGTTGGCACAGAGGTACTATTGGTAATATTCCTGGCCAATGCCAGGAATGCTCCAGGATGCGGCTGGACACCGCAAGTGCTGCGCGGTGTGTCAAAAGTTCAAGACAGAACAGCGGAGGCCGGCCGGGCAGATGTTGACGAGACAGGTGAGCGAGCCGTTCGACTTGATTTGTTCAGACTTCGTGGGACCACTGCCTCGATCCAAGCAGGGGAACACCATGTTGTTGGTATTCCACGACGCGTTTCTATGGGTCAGCTGGTGCCACTCCAAAAGGCGACCACAGCAAACCAGCAGAAGTCATTGCGCAGTAACATTTTGAGTCGTTTCGGAGCACCTCGGCAGTTCGTATGCGATAACGGCGTCCAGTTCACCAGTAAGGACTTCAAGTCGTACATGGCATTAGTCGGGGTGGAGGTGCAGCACAGCGCTTCATACTGCCCGCAAGAGAATCCCACCGAGAGAACAAAGCGAGCAGTGAAAAGCACAATAGCCCAGCTCATAGAGGAACGACAGGACGAATGGGACGCGTTGTTACCGGAAATATCCCTTGCAGTAACTCCTAACTCCTGGTGATGCTGCTGAAACAGCATCACCTCTCTAACGCGGCAGACGGCTTTACAGCTGAGTTGGCACCGAAGTACGACGGTCCATATACAGTGATCGGCTTCGTATCCCCCAACATAGTGCGTCTGGCAAAGAAAGGAGAAAGGAAATGGAAAACGGCAAGTATTGCAAATTTAAAACCCTATTACAGAGTAGGCAAAGATACAGAAGAAGAGGCAGTTTCGGTAAAGAGCGTCCCCCACCGACACTGATGGTATGCCAGGCAGAGCTGACAGTAGGCACAAGAGCGACATTCCATCTTGAAATGACATAAAAACAAAAAAAAACCACTAACCCCATAAGAAAAACTCAATCAAATTTAAAAAAAAAATATGGCAGAGCACATTGTCATTAGCTAAGACGAGTCCGGCGACGAGAGGGATTACGAGGACTCTGTTGCGGGGTCGGAGGAATGGTCCGACGGAGCCTGGGTGGAGGACGGAGATATTGACGATACGGAGCCGGCGCCAGAATTCTCGTCCCGAGGATACAACAGCCGGGATCCACGCATGAACTGTGGGTACAAGGAACGACGACGAGGCAAACCACGTCTCAGCTGCTTGCACACGACTCACCAGTTCACTGAAAAACAGGTGGAGGTGTACGATGGCGTCGTCGTGATACGCCATATGGTGACGACCGTCGTGTGCATCACAGCGCCAAGGGCACGTGGCACGAATCCGTTTGTTACGGAGCTGGAGTCTCCACCCCCACCTCGAAGCTGTGCATTTTTTTTTTTTTCAATTCACCTATTCATCTATTCCTCACTCTAATTATCTCTCTCCCTACAGCTTAACCTCATCCAACACTGTTTTCGCTCCTATAGTATGTGAGTCTTCTCTTCTCACTGCTTTCCAATTTTACATTTTTCTTACTCACCAAGGCCGGATAACATTCCAAGTTGTGTCTTGAAAGAGTGTTGCACGTCTCTTACTCGACCTCTACTTAAACTATTTAATTTATCACTTGCCACTGGAGTCTTCCCATCTCTTTATAAAGACTCACATATCATACCTCTCCATAAAAACGGTGGTAAGTCAGATATTTCTAATTACAGAGGTATTGCAAAATTGTCTGCTATTCCAAAATAGTTTGAAAATATCATTACGGCAACTTTGCAACATCTCTGTAAATCTGTCATTTCCTCTTCTCAACATGGCTTTGTAAAGAGTCGGTCCACTACGACTAACCTGTTCGAATTTTCATCGCTTATTCATGATGCGTTCCAACAGAAAGTGCAAACTGACGTCATTTACACTGATTTCAGTAAAGCATTCGACTCTGTACACCATGATCTTTTACTTTTTAAGCTACGTTGTATTGGGTTCCCTCCCTCCTTGTTACCGTGGATTTCTACTTACCTAAATGGTAGAACCCAAAAAGTTGTACTAAGATCAGCAATTTCCAGACCAGTCTATGTTACTTCTGGCGTACCTCAAGGCAGCCACCTTGGTCCCTTATTTTTTATAGTTTTCATCAACGACCTTCCGCTCACTGTATCACACTCGCGTATACCTATGTATGCTGACGATGTCAAACTTACATTATCATATAAAGAGCCTTCTCAACTTGGTCTTCTTGAACATGATCTTAACTCCATGCAACTTTGGTGCTCAGCCAACTGCTTTAAATGCATGTTTATGACGTTAAGCCGATTAAAGCCATACCATGGTACATATACCATTGGTAATCTTCCTTTAGAACGCATTTTCACCGTTAAAGACTTAGATGTCCTTTTTGATTCTAAGCTAAATTTTAACTTACACATTACATCTATTGTTAATATTGCCAAAGGCGCTCTAGGCTTTATTAAGCCTACGACCCTTTCACCACGAAATAACTTTATTATATTATCATATATATATATATATGTTCAGGCCTCTTATCCGCCGATTTTATTGACAACATCCAAACTGGCTTTAAGACCCTTTCAAACTGTATTTTAAAATTAAAAATACGCATAAATATAGAAAAAGCTTAAGCATTTTATTTTAGGAAAAAAAAAAGAAATTATCAATCTGCCTCAGCATCACATACTAAAGGGTTTTTTTAAAAGGGACTTGACAACTTTTTAGCGCATTTTCTCCACAGCCCAATCGGAGAACGTACGCTGCTTCAAATGGTCTATCGGCTTCAATTGTTGAGTCAGCTTGATCTTTTAAGGGTTTAAATCAAGATCCTTACGCAAAATTCGCCATAAAGTGGTCTGTCTATGCCCAGTTTTTGAGAACGCCGTCGACTAATTTTTATCGTTTGCTACGGATGCCCGAACGGCAACGAGCTTTTCGGCACTTCGACCAACCCGTTGTCTCACCGGCAAAGCAACATCACGTAATGAATATGTAGACTCAAATTTTTGCTCTTAACTTCTTATTGCTTGTCTACTAGGGCGAGAACAACAACCGAAAATTGGAGTTTCCACTCTTAAAGTTGCAGTCATCGACTCCGAATTCCGGTAGTATATTTTTATAATTGCCATGCGTTGTTCATTCATGCACTTCCCCATGATAAAAATGTAGAGTTTAACAAAAAAAATTAAGAAGTAACGGTTCAATAATCAAAAAACAGTGCTTTCAAAAATTAAATTCAAAGTTGCCAAGTTCTTATTGGAAAACCCTATATTTACATAAAAAGTTCAACATACAATGGGAACATAGTTTTCTTTACCGGGATGTAATGTTTAGCCAAAGATTTTTAAAAAAAATATTTAAAAAGCACATCGGCTACAATGGACATAGGATTAACATGTTAATAAGAATTTAAAATATTTTTATCGATAGGAATTACCATTTGAATACAAATTGTCCCTACTCAGATCAATTTTTCAAGCCATCATTTTTTACGGTGCTTCGGTTTGGGCAGACATAGGTGAATGTAATATTAAAAAGCTTCAAACATCTCTAAAATAAAGTTTTAAAAATGATAGGTAATCTTCCCTGATACTATCCTTACTATCCCACAAGTGATTTACATGGCAAAGTTAAAGATATCGAAGAAATCTTCTTCGTTAACAAACAAGGCATTTCATTCAATTAAACATGTAGCACTTCCATATATACTCATATTAACCAAATTAACTGTTAATAAGTAGTTTTAAATACATATAGTAGTATTCGCCCAGGTTGCAATTAAACCACTAAATAGATTTGTTTTTATATGTGGAATTTTAATTTTTTTGCCGAAATCCAGCACTTTTTACTTTAAAATCTAATCTGACACTAAGCTTAGAGAGAACATAGCCATTCCGCTCTAGCTAATTGTATTATATTGCATTGCACAAAACTAAAGAATAAAATATTTCTATCTCTTTCACGTTTGCAAAGTGTAGAGCGTACAGAACATCTTGTGTTAGTGCTTGTTCTACACAACGTGTAATTCGTTTAAAAGTATGTGTGGAAATTAGTGTTGGGGACACTTTCAAATTGATTTCCTAACGTTATATTTAATTAATACTAATTAAAATTGGAAATCTGCTCGTCAGCATCAAAATAGCTTTCGAATGGTATGCAACTCTTAATATGTACCTAAGTAGTATAGTTTATCAGTAAAATCCACGTAAAGACGGAACTATTGCCTATGTATATATACTTGTACATATGAAGATATACTAAAAGTCCGTTAAAATAGTTTTTAATGGGTTTTGTAAAGTATTTCTCTAACATAAAAAAACATATTATATCCATTTCTATAACGAAATTAAGTCATAGTTGTAAAGGACATGGAGCTGGAGCCTTAAAACAATTGTAAATTCACATGCCAATGTAATTAAATTATATATAATCGTAGTGCACCACGACCATGCCTGCTCTTGTCCGCTTCACAATACCAGTGCATTGTGATGAGTTCCAATGGCCTGCTACTAAATATATCGAGTGCTACTGCTCGAAAATGTTCTCAAGCTTCTGTGTAGTCCAATTGAATCGCGCTGCACGCCGCGATATATAGCTTTGATGTTGATCACGTGAAGTAGTGGATGGTTGCTGACGCCAGCGGTGTTCAGTGGTAACATGTCTCAGTGGGAAATGCACTAGACTCGACTTGACCATGATCGATGCTGCTCCTCTAGTGTTTCAGCATCTGAGTGGTTGACAGGATAAGCCGCGACATCATACTTGTTTTTAGGTTGAGTGAAAGTGCAGATTGCTTTTCTATGCTCTTGGCACCCATACCCGCCTGGCCTTGGTGCGTTCCAGGAACGCTTGATAATTGGTGCAGCCCGAGTTGTTACCAGGGTGCTGCAATATTAACACGTGCACAGCTCGCTATACGGCTGTGTAAAGCTACTGGCGACATCAATGACACGGCACAACGGCAGTCCGCATGCGTAACGGTTGAATTTTGACTCTTATGCGACACAGTGACTTAATCGCAAGTACTTCTTTATTATTTTCCGCTTTAGCGGTATTTAAAAAGCACATGTTGATCGGCTTGTCGTCATTACTACCTGGCTCGCTTTGCTGGCTGTGCTCGCTTATCAGCTTTTGCCCTTACTGCCTCTCATTATCGTCTAAGTGGCGATATATATTATGGCCGTTTGCCTGGTCAACCACAGGTACAAATATTGACACGCACATAGTAATTAATCTTGTTAAAATTTATTGAGACTCGAAACATCACTATGGATTACTATCTTTTGCTTACATTGGATTTCACGTATTAATTGTCCGCAAATAAGTTAGGCACCGCACCATGCACCAGAACAAGGACTTTATTTCTTGTATAAGACACGTGATAGAAAAGTGGGCGTATCTGTGTTTGCCTTTCGACAATATGTCAAATTAGTGGCCTACTGTCGAAAACACAAAAAAGTGTATATACCCTGCCCTCAATGCATTATGTACAACAACGCGATTGAATAGAATCTTGTAAGCCAGAAACAATTATCGAATACAATCATACAAAAGATGTAGACACAATGAATCATATGATTGGTAATTACATGTAATATATGTACAAGTATGTTTTATTTGCGTTTGACTTCCGAATTGGGTCAATACAAGCTTTTTGCAGATTTTCATAATTATCAAATACTTAACCGTAGCTATAATGGGCAAGCAAAATATTAGCGTGCTGAAAGCTAGATTTCCTAATGAACATATACTTTGTATACCATATCTATACTCATGTAATCACTTATTCACATTGGTTTCAACTACATATATAAATATGAATTAGCTACAAGGAAAATTACAACAAGTCAATAAGAGCGTATGCTGCGTTTTAATGTGTGTTTTTATGTAGGTACATGGGTTGAGAATTTGAACTTTGCTTGTACACCGAAAAATTTGTTGTTAAGAATTCGTTTATGTACATGTATTTGCATGTGGATATTATGGACTACTTGGTATAATTTACTTATACAGAGGTAGGCAAAAGTATTTACACAACGTCCAATTTTTTGGCAGAAAATCTAAAAACAAGCCCCGTAAAAGTTGCAACACCCTCAAAAATGATAATTGGAAAAAAGTGAGCGATGCTACAGTGCAAAAAATGTTAAAAGAATCCAACGTGAAAACGTATGTTGTCCGCCAAGTGGTCAATATTACGCGGACAAACCAAGCAGAATGACTAGAATTTGCTTTGAAACACAAGGATAATCCAATAGAGTTTTGGTACAACGTGTTGTGGACAGATGAGTCCGCTTTCCAATTCCTAGGCTCTTTTGGTAAGACCTACATGCATTTACCACCATCCAAAAAGAATCTGGCTGTTCAGCCTCTTAACAGATTTGGTGGTGGCACGGTAATGTATTGGGGTTGCTTCTCCTTCTATGAATTTGGTGACCTAGTACCGTTGGAGGGCACTCTAAATCAAACTGAATACATTGATATTTTAAATGATCACGCATTCAGCTCTGGAAATTGACTATTTCCAACCAATGACTGGATTCTGCAGCATGGTAATGCTCCTTGCCACAAGGGATCCATACCAACAACATTTTTAAATGGCGTGGGTCTGGTTGTTCTTCCATGGCCTCCGCAGCGTCCTGATTTGAATCATTGATCATGAATCATGAGGATGTATGGGTGTTTATTAAGCGGCAAAGAATCAAAACTAAGAATCGCAAAGGAGAGGAAACTATCAAAGAAATTAAGGACATCGATCAACATTGACGGCTGAATTTGGTCGCAGTTTGGTTGCATCAATCCCAGAGAGATTACAAGCTGTCTTTGATGCTGAAGGGGGTGTTGCCAAATTTTAATAAACATTAACCATTTAAATAAAAATGTTGCATACAAATTTTAAATTAAAATGTTATATAAAGTTGAAAAAAATTAATTCAAAGTTTTGTGTAAATACTTTTGTCGCGAAAAAAATGTGTTTAAATACTTTTAACTAGTTTGCGGCACTACTTCACATGCGTCTATTTATTTCTTGTTAAACGTTATTTTTCTAATTCATTTTTATGTGCTTCTTCATAGATCCACCAATCCAACAATATCAATTTATTTGCAATATGATTTCAGCAATATCAATAAAGAAGCTCTCAAAGTTAAATTGTACTTTTGACTACCTCTGTATATAAATAATAAGATAGTGTTTGCCGCAACGTGGCCTCCGCTTAGTAACTGCGAAATGGATAGTCTTCACTTATTATGTCTTCCTCAAAAACGTATACCAAATTAAAGCAAAAAACAGAAAACAGCTTAAGCATTTGCTGTGATTGCCGCTATGCCGACTCAGCATAAGTATAGACTTTTGAGATATATAGTAAATAAACGTGATTGGTCACATTGCCGTGGCTGATTTTCGCAGCTGAGGCACTGACTCAGAGTATTTAATGAGTCAGCGCTTTATTTCAAAAATTATAAGACCGAGGGTTACCTGTTTACGTACTGTGAGAGCGCTGCACTTATCCGTTTAGGCATTTGTTAAATGATGTTTCAAAGACGATTCTATCCCATAATTGGTTTTTAGTAGTGATATGAATATTTTAAAACTGATGGAAGCCGCATTATCACAATATATGGTATTGAGAATAATTTCACCAATTCAATTAAAGGCAGTTTTACGTTGACTATGGTGGTACCTAAAGTTTTTATTTCTTGGGATACCTGTCCTATTACAAATTTTTCACAACTTGGTCATTGGGCATTTTAGGGAAAATTAGTTACGATTGGTTTCTTTCTCACTTTTCTGAGCAGCACTGTGTGTGCGATGGTGATCGGCAGTGAATTTTACCATCTGGTTACTTTTATTTTGAAGTAACATTTTTATTTCTGGCAAAATACCCATTTTTTTAAGCCACCTACATAAAATGTTGAAGTGTCACGTGCCATGATCAATGAATACTGCAGATCTGTTTTCACAGGGCACAAATGTGGATGAAATTCTTTGTCCACTTTGATTTCATGAGTTTTCGCTAAACGTTACTGACGAATGGTTTAGTCTCCATTAGTTTGATTTAAATGTAAGGAAATGTGAGAAAATCTACTAACAACAAAACGACAGCAGCAGTATGTTCATTAGCCGTACAAGAATCGAATATTATTACGACCGTAACATTTCTAAGTTGTTGCGTATTATAGCATTTATAAATCGGTTTATTCAAGGAAGAAAGAAAACATTGTCGAAAAACCACATTTTCAACAAGTCAGCTACATCCGCATCTGCTTAAAGGACATACATGTTGCATATTGCATGACTTGTGAACCAATTAGTAATTTTGCTGCTCCAAGCCTCATCTGTTATTCTAGCACTCGGCTTTTAAAAAGTTGAGCCAAGGTACAGTGTGTAATTTTTTAAATGGCTTTTCATTCACATAAACTTTTTACGCGTTTATAAAATCACCAACGTTTCCAACAGAAAACTTTATTATTTTAATTCAGCCTCTGTTATCTTTACTGAACAAAAAAATATATATATGTTCCCTTTTATCATCTTGTTTTGTATAGGAATTCCATCCTGTCCTTGTAAACATAAATGCCTAGAAAGACATTTTTATTTGGGATGGATAATGCCCGACCAAGCCAGAATTAAAAAATTTTAAAAAAATCGACTAAAATACGCAAATAATCCTAAACAAATGTGCACTGTTTAAAGTTTGTCTGGGATCGGAAAATTTCTCAGTACATCTTATCGTCTGTTTCAGCGTAACTAAAAGATCTTCCATATTTATGCTTATGCTTACAATCATAATACATGTATAAGCCATGTAGACAATAATATGGTTCTCCTAATAAAATCTAGAAAAATATTATTAACTTATTGTTTAAATACAGAGAAAACAGACTTTGTTTCTAAAGTCATGTTGTCTTAAAAGTGACACTTAAAAAGTAGAAACTTCTGGAATATCATATACATGAAAATAAAAATTGTTGAGATCTAAAAATTTTTACGAACAAGTTTGTCCAAAATTATCTTACAACGGACGGTTAAACATAATTTCTAAAACCTTCGGTTCTACACCTCAGGTCTGGCCATGCATTCCATGCATTTGTATGGTAATATTTAGTGAACGCGCTGTTACATATAGTGTTTGACTCAGCTATGTACTTTTAATTTTTTACCTTTCACATTGGTTTTATGCATTAGAATGAAGAAAAAATGTATTTGTTTTGTCTTTATTTGTTCTTTATTTTGAATCATTGCGAAGGAGGTTGATGAAAGAAAAAGCGATATCAATGAAATTTATTATGAAATATGATACGAACTCTCTTATGGGTTCTGTTGGAAACTAGCTAAACATATATAGTGACATATTCACGTTATACAACATAAGTACTTTGTGGAATCAGCATAACTGATCCTTAAGCTTAAGCTTAAGCTTAAGCTTAAGCTCTTAAGCTTATGTTCAAATAAACGTTGTCCTTAGTTTTTCTTATTAACGGGACATTAATTCGACTCAAACAGTAATATTTAATT